>SRMA01027335.1:549080-581122 GCA_007224835.1 Danionella cerebrum
ATATATACAGTGTTTCCCTTACCATTATATTAGGGGGGCGGGGGGTGCCGTGCCCTTGAAGGTCAAGTTAATTTTATTTTATTTTCGTCGAATAACGACAGAAGTAATTTATATATATAACAGGTCTTTGCTTTTTTCTTTTAATAAACTAAATAGCATTATCTACTCCGCGGTGCGCGCACACACACACCCATCAGCGGACAGACACCGCGCGTCGGAGAATATGCCGCAGCAGGCAAAAATATCCGCGTTTTTTAAACGCTCCCAAGGTGGTGGCGATGACAACACGTGTTCTGCTGCGAGCAGCAGCCGGTGTAGCTTTCCTACTCCGAAACAAAGTACAGAAAAGAGCCCAAGTGCTGCATGTCCTGCCCCTGACAAGCAGCAAAAGTCTAGCCACCACAGAACGACAGGTTTTGACCCAGCTTGGCTGTCAGAGGCGAAATACTCCCCTGGCTGTACAAGACTGATCTTAGTAAGTAAGTAAATACACACAAGCATGAATGAACGAATTGATAAATAAATTGCTTAATTAATAGCTAGCTAGTTAGTTATACAATGGCATTTCCTGCTTTAAACTATCACTATGTTAAGTTGATTTTTACTGTTGTTACTATCAGTTATCACTTTTAAAGCCTAACAGTTAATGTATTTACAGGTCAAAACAGACATTCGCAATAGGCTGCAAGGGGACCATCTTGCAGCCTGCATGCGGATCTCAATAAATGGGCCAGAAGTTTCAGACTATCCATACCAAGATGCTCTGGAAATGTTCTTTCAGAAGCCCAGAAAGATGCACTGCAGTGACAAAAGCTGCACACTTTGTGAATAATTAACATATTAAAATAAATCTGATGTTTAGTGTTTAGTTCAGTGTACAGTTGTTTAGTTATTGTACAGTAATTGTTCAGACATTATAATATATTGGTATACTGCAATTAAAAGAAACATATAAACACTATTAACCCCCCCCCCCCAAGGCCATGATCCTAGGGGAAACACTGGACACTATTCATTTTCTGAATGGAGGCATCTGGAGGGGACTGCAGACGTTTGTGAAGGTATGGTTCTTATGGTTCCTTACTATAGTTTATGCTGAGAAGCTGTTTTAAAGTTGATTATGTGTAAAAGTGACCCTATCTTGCTGAAATCTTGTCCTTTTCTTCGAATTTGAGCATATTTACGAGGGAATTGTGTTGCATTTAGAAGGTGATGTTATGCATAATGTGGGCAAAGTGAAAGTGCTGGGCCAAGTGAAAACCTCTTATTTAGTTTAAAAGAGATTTGAAAATGTCCCAATTGTGACATTTAACTAATACAAGTACAAAAACAACAACAAGAAAAACATGTTAATATTTATCTATTACAACCTTAAAGGTTCAGTCTGATTTAATGTTTGACACTAAAGACAACAAGTTGTGTTGCTTTTTCCCCCTCAAATGTAGATATTGAATGGTACTTAATCTAAGGGAGGTTGGCTAAGTTTCAGCTATATAGCAAGGGTAGAATAAATGTGTTTATTGGTCAAATCTATAACTATCATTTTTTTTCATTGTTTAGAAGGAGTTTGAAATTGTATGCATTAATCAACTTGTTTCCTTTACATACCACATGTTTCCTTTACATACTTCTAGGCAATATCAAATATTAGAAAAGCTTATTTTATTGTTTCTAGACGTTGTGCAACTGAAACATGGATTTATTTTTATTTATATTTATTTTGGATTAACATTTTTTCACGAGAGAAACAGCTTCAACAGACGTTCTCGCAAAAAAGGACTAAAGAGCGCCGAATGAGCGAACAAATATTCGAACAATGTAACATGATCAGATACTCATCATATTCTTATTCTTGTGGAAAAATCAAATTTAGCGTCTCGACACTTACAGCCAATCAGCTCGCGGCCGTTTGTTCCGTGACCAATGAGGTTTAGTCTTTGGGGCGGGGCTTCAGGGGAGGAGGGCTGGGTCAGTGAGAGTTTGTGAAAACGGAAGAGTTTCGAAAAAACTGTTCGAAGAAAACGAAGTCGCCTACGATAAAGAGCAGATTAATGGCATTGATTCACAGCGACAACCGGGCCCGGTTAATCAACACGCTCAGGAGAAACTACTACTTGGTTTCTGAATTACCGACTGTTCCACCGGCGGACGCGGAGCTCAATCACGGGTTACCGAAAGCGTTTCTCCAGAGCCTGCGGACGTTATTCGATATCCTGGACGATGAGCGCCGCGGATTCGTTCACTTGTCGGAGATCGAGAGTCGGTGGGTGGGCGCGGAGCAACGAGATTTACCCACCGGGGTTCTGCAGAGTCTGCGTCGGGTGGCTCCGCGGGACGGGCGCTTGAGCTTCGAGCGTTTCGTGGCTGGTCTACGGAGCTCTATAATCAGTCCCGAGATAACGTTAAGCCAGCAGCCGGAACCGCTACAACAGAAACCCGACGGCATGGTGCGGCCTCTCGGATCTAGTAACGGGACAAACAGGCGGAACCGGCTGCGCGGGAGCTCTTGCTTAGACAGTCACGGAGGTTCCGTTCGGTGTCCCGAGCATACGGTATTATCGCACGCCCAGCGAACCGGATGGTCGCACCGAGCCAAATTTGACGGCGAGGGACGTAACCCGGTTCTGAACCGAACCACCGAGCGACAGACAGCGGATGGTCGCGCCAGATGTAACTTTATCGAGCCTCCCGTGGAGCGAAAGACAGGTGAGACGTAGAAAGAAAACCGAGAAATCACTTCGAATATTCACTAATACTAGTTTCATAGTAATAAAAATAGCTAATAATTTCTTGCAGCTTTTACAGGAACAAACGATCTTGCAGCGTATACCTATAATAACTATATAATAATTGTAATTATTATTATTATTGTTATTGCAGTGTTGTGAGCCCAGCTTTCTGAGTAATACAACTATTATTACGTGTTACTAAACTCATTTAGTGTTTTTATATTACTATTACTAACACATTGTGATTTGTAGTGAGAGCAGAGAGCAGGTGGAGGAACACCTGGAAAGTTGGAGGTCAGCTCTAGAAAGAAGAGGAATGAAAGTCAGTCGCAGTAAGACAGAATACATGTGTTTGAACGAGAGAAAGGGAAGTAGAACAGTGCAGTTACAGGGGGCTGAGGTCAAGAAGGTGCAGGAGTTTAGGGAATTAGGGTCAACAGTCCAGTGCGATGGGAAGTGTGGAAAAGATGGTTTGGAGATATAGAGAGGAGGGATAGTGGATATATTGGTAGAAGGATGTTGGAGATGAAGCTGCCAGGCAAGAGGTCAAGAGGAAGGCCAAAGACGAGATATATGGATGTGCTGAAAGAGGACATGAAGGTAGTTGGTGCAAGATTATAGCATTGATAATATACATTGGTCTTGCAATAGATCATTTTAAATTCAAATGCTAGAGTAAAACGTTAAACATGCGTCTGTTGAATATAACGCAGTTAATGTCTTTCACACCTCTGAACACCTCAACATTGCCCCTGCACTTTACTTAATTTACATTAAGCACACTGTCGTTTAATGTTGCCACCTCAAATTGTACTCCCATGTAGCAAACACACATACATGCACAGACACACGTCAATAAATCTCATTCTGATTCTGATGTATGTTGTGTCATCAGTGTGGGGCACAGCTTTTCCTCGCTCACGCAGTGAAACTGAGCCATGCTCTGGGAATTCATGGCGAAACCCAAGGCTCCACGAAGAGCAGCGACGGCACACCATCAGCAGCACAGTGGATTATGAACAGGTAACTGCACACTAGTGCCCTGCGATGGACTGGCTACCTGTCCAGGGTGTACCCCTGAGGTGCGCTGGAGAGCCCCGTGACCCCGAAAGGGAACAAGTGGGTTAGAAGATGAATGAACTGCACACAAACAAGTTCACGTCGTTCCATCATGAGATTCACAGAGCGTTTGCAGCTTTATATGGAGGAATGTTGTTTTTAAAGTACGCACTGATTGGAGAGCCCCTTTCTTCTTAGTTCTTTGTGATGGATGGTGCCAATGTGAGCTTGCACACTGACCTATAAAAACACGAAGGATCTTTTAGTTCCTGGCTAGATTCTTTAGGGGGCATTCAATCTATAAAATGTCACAAAGTTCTAATCACAAGCTTTGGAAATGCTTGTTTTCCATACAATCAAATTGATCATTGATTGCAGATGAAAAAGCATCCCTGCGAGCAAATATCCAAACAAGGCATTTTGAAATAATAACAAACACAGGAGCCGTTCACCAGGCGAAACCGTCTGGTTTACAAGCGAGTATGGACCTGAGGACCATTCAGTTCAGTTTAAAACTGAGTGTTGTGGCATCCCTGTGGAACTAGAGATGATTCCCCAGTAAACCATCAGGTTGATTCTTACCCAGGATGAGATGATTTGAAGATTTCTATAAAACCGTTATTCGGAGGTCTATAGACAGGTCTCAGTCTTCATGGATGGTTGGTGCTCTGACGTGTTCTGTCAGCTCTAGAACCTTATTTTCTGGCCAGCTATGTGCCATTACACAATCAACTGAATTTACTACAAGAGGATTTCAGTTGAGCTTAAGAAATGATACGATACTGCAGAAATAAAAGTGCAAATCAATGGACAAAATGCAATGAACGAGTTGAAGGGAATTAAACTCTAATCAATAATTGGTGTGAGCTCCCTTTCCCTTCAAAACCGTGATTCTTCCAGGTTAAACACAGTTTCTGAAGGTACAGGGGGTATTCCAGAAAGCACGTTATGTGACATACCTGGGTATGTTTAAGGATAAGTTCGTGGATAACCTCAACTTTCGGTTCCAAAAACGGAGGTAACTTTCTGGGTATGTATGTAACCATAGCAACTGACTCTCTGAAGATAACCTGCTCGGGAGCAGGTTATGTTTCAGTGTAACTTCGTTTCAGAAGGTTGGTGAGCATGGCGTGCCCTTTTGATGAGGATCCTGTGGACGTAGAAGCACAAATTATACGAGGTTTTTTTTTCGTCGGGAGAGGGTTATAAGACCACGTATTGATGTGTTTGCATACCCTAATGAATATTTGAAAGAGCGTTATCGCTTTTCAAAAGATTCGTTAGTTTATTTAACACGTCTTTTAAAACCGCATATCGCGAATGTCACAAACCGCGGTTCTGCGCTTAGCACAGAAAACATTCTGTGCATAGCACTTAGGTTTTTTGCGTCTGGACATTTTTTGTACAGTGTGGGCGATTCAGAGCATGTGAGAAAGGCAACTGTGTGTGAGCCGTTCGTACTGTATGTCTGGCACTTAAACAGTTCTTACCCATGTTTGTACAGTTCCCTGGCCATAAACCTCTGCTTGTTATTAAAGACGAATTCCACAGAGTGGCAGGTTTGTCCTTTGTAGTAAAATCTATGACGCATATTTAATATTTAGTCATATTATGTATATCTATACATGTATTAATTATTTTCGTAGTGATATAACATATTCAAAAGGCTGTATAAGTCATACTTCATTATTTTGTATTATAATAAAACGGGAGCCAATACCAAATTTGTAATTTAATACACTCACGCATTTACTCTGTCCGTTATTTTTTGCCAAGCCAACTCTCTTGCTTTAGCTGATGCAGCTGTATTGCTTCTTTTTAATATTATTGGCTTAAACTCCTCATAAGCGTGCATTAAAACCTTCAACTCCGCCTCTGTGAAATACGCCGCTCTCTTTTTTTCGCTTTGACTTTCCATGGTGACTCGTGAAATCGGCGATCCATTGAAAATGTCTTTATATGTGCACCGTGCACGTGCATTAACTCTGAGTAACCAGTTGGAGGTTGATTAAACTTACTCTTCTCAGGTGTTTTGGAACCGACATACTCATGGTATGCCTGTTTGGGGTAAATCAACCCAGAGGTTATGATTTATCATATGGTAAGTTAACCAAGCTTTCTGGAATACCCCCCAGATCTTTTGTGGATCCTCTTTGTCATAGCACTCTGTCTCTTCGACATACTCGATGGTTCTGAGATCAGCCATACCATCACTTCCAATACTTCTTGTTCTTGCTCTTAAGACTGTTCTCACCATCAATGAGCTGTATGTTTGGGGTCATTGTCCTGCTGCAGAAAACAATGGGGCCTATTGTATTCTCCTCTGATGATTTGCATGGATAAATGTCTCCTTGTACTTCTCAGCATTGTGAACACCTTAAAACTTGTCAAAAATGCCGCCCCAAATGATCAAAGAGATTGCACTCCTGGACATTGTCTAAGAGAAACTACCTTGATGTAGAGTTTGCTTGGTTGATCCCTACGTCTTCAGCGTTGCCTGCTTTCAACCATTTTGCTGAAGTACAACTACCTTGTGTTTTGTTGTCGTGATAAATCTTGCCATGAAAGGAAAGTGTTCTTCACCCTGGTTTCAGGTCATGACTGTGTGTCAACATGCATGTGACATTAATGATCATTAGCATTTGTTTGGCATAATTGATGGATCTTACACCTGACTTTAATTCTATAAAATCCTTACTTTTACAAGTGTAGCTAATAAAGAATCGATGTCATCAGTGGGCGGGGCCTCTTTTCTCGTTTCTTGTCTTTAACCCTAACCCCAAACAAGACGTTGCACAGAGCCAGTGCAGGCAAGACAGATGGTTCCTTAGACAACACGTAAATAAATAAATAATTGTTTGATGTTTGTTTCTGCGCTACCTATGCTTTGGCTCCGTAGAGGTGAACATTTAATTCCCCCGCTCTGGCTGTTAGCTGTCAGGGCAGTTTTGGAGCCGGGTTGCATTATTTGGCAGTGAAAGCGTCGACTCGACAGATGTTTGTCACCGGGGTGGGGAGCAAATGTGTGGTGTGTTTTCAAAGCTTCTCTCAGCCTCTGCTGCTGTGTTAGCATTTGCTCTCTCTCCCCCTCTCTCACTCTTTTTTTCTATGTTGTCATTCTCTTTTCACTCTCAGCACTCATCTCTCTGTGTTTTCTTTGACTCTCTCCAGGATAGTGGTCCTCGGTGGCCCTACCTTCTTTCTTTATCGTTTCTCTCGCTCTCTCGCTTGCTAATGGGGCCACGGGGCCCGGACTCTTACACTACCGTCTTTATCCCTTTGAGCAGCAGCCTCTTTTCCAATAAAGCCGTGAGCTTCTACCTGTGGGTGAGTGAGAATCCATTCTCCAGTGAAGCACTGGGAGTGAGTGACTTTTAGTCTTTAAAGGACTGAATTGAAACGAAAACGTTTAAAATTTTAGCCATTTCTTGGTTAATTGTTGTAAGTTGTACATGATTGTTACCATGGACTCTTAACCCTTAGACGTCTCTTCCCGCACCGGTACGTTTGCCAATCACAGCATCTTTTTTTAATTAAGTAGGAATGACACAACCCAGCTATTGTTTTAATTCTAATTTCAAATTAATGTGTAGCTTTCTAAAGCACATGTTTCAAACTCAAGGCGTGCGGGCCAGATGTGGCCTGCCATGTAATCTAATGTACCCACGACAGCTTAAAAGTTTTGAGTGTCTAAAAAAACTACATTATCGTCTACGGTAGTTGCAACGGTGTTTCCGCATCCATACTCTCGAGTGAAACTGCAGAGCTGCCAACTCTCACACATAGAATGTAAGACTCAGGCATTTGAATGATCTCTCACGCCACACCTCCGATTTCTCATGCTAAAATAAATTTCAAGATGTGAATTGGACACAGCTAATAGTTTATCTGCGATCTGTTTCTTGAGCCTGATGATAAAAGTGAGTTTGACACCCCTGTTCTAAATGTTTGACATTATTGGTTTTAAGTGAACATTACAAGAGTTGACACATATTTTGCAAGGTAATTCATTCATTTTCTTTCATGCTTAATCCTTTTTGGGGGCACATTGGGTGTTAGGTGGGGGTACACCATGGACAGGGTGCCAGTCCATTGCAGACAATTCAAATTAAAATCAGAGAATATGTGCAATCGTCATTTTCGTTCTACACACCCCAAATCAGTGCCATCTAGTGGTGAAAAGAAGGGATAACCCTTGGAAGTACAGGAACTGTGATATGTGCTTGTCTTTTCAAGCACAAAAACCAGCACAATGACACCACTTGTTGGCAAAAAAATGACAAGGATTAATACTTTTTGTACCATTTCTGATTTGTTGTGGAATTATGTAATAAAAAAAATTCAAAAAGCTGGGGTTGTACTAAAAAGGGTATCAAGGATTGCCACAAAAAACATAATTTATTTAGGAAAATGAATAAATATATTAATGTTATTAGTATTATTGTAAAGTAGTAAAAAACACGGGACGTGATTCTATTTCTTGATAATTTAGATTTCTTAGAACATGTATTTCTTTTTGAGTAGCACAAAGCTGATTGCAGAAATCCCAATGTTGTGAATGTCAGTTACCTCTAAATACTTGAAAATAACACATTTCTAAGTAATTTAATACATACCTCGATATTACGTCCATGTAATGTCCAGCCATGACAATATTTTTAACCAACTATTGAAAAAAGGCTGAGTTATACCATCCATCCACTAGGGGGCAATGTTAATCTTTGCATGAAGTCATCTTTAAAGCCCGTTCACATCGCAACGAATTTTTTTGCTATTTACAGGAATTTTCAAAACAGGCTTTATGTAAAGCTAGACATTCCCTGAACTAAAGGAAACTTTAACTCAAGATGAGTTTTAAACTTTCAAACACCGTCAATATTACCTGGCAAACTTTACATATTACAGCTTCTTGGTTCCCGTCTGCTTTACTGAAACCAAACCGTGGCCATTATGACAGAGGTACCTCCCGGTTTAGCAAGGACCTCGTCTCTAAGCTCCGCTTTTCCTTCAGAAGATCTGGCTTCTTCTCTGCCTTCAGCCATGCTTGCTTTCTCTGTTTTGTTGTCTTTTCTGCGCTGAGCTCACCCGTTATCACTGTTTCCTCACTGTTTCCCCTATATATATATATATATATATATATATATATATATATATATATTAGGGGTGTAACGGTACGCTAAAATCGTTTTCGGTTCGGTACAGTGTCTTGGAGAGCTCGGTTCGTTTAATTTTTGGTACAAAACAATAAGAGCTTACAAAATCTTTATTTTTAAAAGCTGCCAATACACAATAGAATTCTTGCATAAAATACATAAAAGTGACACATTTTGGGTGCTATTTTAAATAAATTGCACTCTAGAAAGAAATTAAAACACATTTTTAAAATAAAAAATTAAATACTGCAACTAGTTAGGACCTGAAAACTTTTAACACTAGCAACAGCTTCAGCAATCAATAAAACTAACTATTCAAGTTTTAAGTTTTTAGCTAAAAAGATTAACCCCTTAACACCCACCGTCCCGCCCACGCCTTGGAAATGACACGTACAGAAAGATCGCATAATTGCACCCACTATTTTAAAGCAAAATTTGGCAAACTATACATCATTTGAAAGCTGAATTTCTCATGTTTCAGGCGTTATAAAGCATTATAGGTTTAACACACCACAGTGACAACAGTTAGTCAGTTTGTGTAAAGAGTCCTAACAAAGCAAAATCGCGATGCTTACCTTTTAGGATGTCTCTACAGGTACAAAGTCAATGAATCTGCAAGTTTCTTATAGCATTGTACTCATAACAGTCCAACGAATAAAATGCATCCAAACTGGTACTCCAAAAACGTGTTTACCACGAGAAAAAGACATAAAAAGCACAACAATTTTGCTACAGAAGAAAAAAAAGTCTGCGATTCATCCGGTTGTTTTGGCATTCATTTTAGAATAAAGCCGTCAAGCAAGGTCTGTTTCAATTCACTAGAGCCTCGTGAACACATTGAGACTAACTTTACAGGTCTGTGACCAGAATTGGCCAATCAGCAAGCCAGTAAACAAGACTTGGTCAGCCTTTGAAAGCGAAGACGCACGAGAGCGTACAGAGTGCATCATACAGACGCTGTTTATTGACGCTATTTGTACATAATTTTGATGCAATGGCCTTAAAGAAGACTTTTTTGCGGATCGAGGACATTCTTGAAGAAATTCAGCGTCCATCCAGCGATGATGAACGAGACAAACTTCTGCAGATTTCAGAAGAAAGTGATGTCAGCGTTGACTCCGGGAAAGAGCGATGTTTCGAAGAAGGACTGGACCCTGAAGCTGATCGGTAAGATATGAAATGTTTATATTTATGTCGGCTTTGGTGATAAAAGTAAAGTTAGGTTATGTTATAATTACACCACAACTAACAGTAACGGACAATAATAATAATAAGGTGACAACAATCCCATTCAAAAGTTTGTTTCTAGTTGAATAACACTGTAGAAACTCCACTTCAGATACTAAGTCAAGTTTCAATATTTTTACATAACTGCATACCTATAATTTCATGTTGTTGTTGTTATATAAGTATGTTTTTAAATGGACAGTTTTGTTTTATACTACTTTTTTCTGTTTTGTAGTGAGTCTTCATCTTCGCGTGAAGACACAGATGGGAACCTGAATCCAAATAACAAAAGAAGCCAAACCCTGCACATTCACACCTCCAACCCCCACATTCACCTCTCCAGATGGGCCATAAAGACAATGACCCAGTGTGGCAAACAGAAAATGGCCTGTAACATTGACCATTCAATATGGGTCTGCATAACTATTGTTTTATATTGTTCTATATATTTATGTATACACTTTTTTTTGCATTCTCTTAAAAAAAATAAACATTTTTGGAGTAGTTTATGTAGTGGTATTGATTTGTATTTAAAAAAACGGGTAATTTACATCAATTTGTTCATCTGGTTACCAAGTGCCACTTATGGTGCCAAAGGTGTCCGCCTAGATATTGTCTTATAAAATTATCTCTAGAAAACACATGTTTAGCTTTATTTTGACAGATTTTGGCCATGTATTAGTCAACAGTTGTGGCTTCTATTCAGTGTTGTCAAAAAGTCCACCAGGGACTCAAGCATTCACTTATTTTATAAAAAAACAAGAAAAAATTTAGGCGAGGATAATTTCGACAATTTCTACAAAGTTTGTGAACCTATAACTTTAGTTTTGTTTAAGGTATCCAGTTCCTTACTTTTTCCTGATAAACTAGAAAGGGTTACCTTTTAAATGACACCAAGGACATTAATTTAACCCTTAAAATGTGAGAGTTACAGCCATTTTATTTTGGGTATGCCTTTTTTAGACAAATTCTCAAAAAGAGGGGTGGGTGTTAAGGGGTTAACCTATCCACATTTTACGAAGAGAGCACAGATCTGGTTGCAGTGACAATATCTCCAGCAGTAGAAAATGTTAGATGTGTAGGCTGCCACATACCCGATCTCCGTGGAACAATGTCAGCATACAACTTTAAATTTATCCACTCGTCTATCCCCGTTATGTATTATAACAGAGCAAAGTGTTCCCAAACAGGAGACCGTAGTGAGGTGGGAAGGTCTTCAAGCTCTGGCTTCTCTTTCGCTGTTGCCATTTCTCACAGCTAGTCAGCTACTCATGCAGCTCTCAGTCAATAGCGTCCGTGCGGAAACTCGCCTAGGAACAATGTTCCGCTGCGCTTAATATCGTGCTAATAATAAATTTATATTATTTAATAAAAAAAAATATACGGAAATGGTACGCAAGTGTACCGAACCGAACAGGCCGCACCGAAATGGTTCAATACATCCCTGTGAACTGCCCTAATATATATATATATATACTGTATATATCGGTTTACTGGTACATTAAAAATTACCCCACCCCTAGATAGTAAATATTACATAAAAAAGGAAACAAGTTAAAGAAGTATCAGAAGTGAATAACAAACAATCACTCCAAGAAGCAAATACACTTCAGCTACTGTTTTCTTCACATGCCAGGTTAATTGTTAACTCTAAATTCTCGTAGGAGTGACCTCACAAACCTCTATGTGTCTGTGTGTGCATCTCAGCTGAAGCAGATGAAGGAGTTGGAGCAGCAAAAGGACTCTCTGCTATCGGCTCTGGAGGTTCTGGATCAATCCAGAGACTGGTTCCAGGGCCAGATCCAGAACGTCACAGAGGCTCAGAGAATCCTCGGCCAGAGGCCCGGTGCCGGTGTAAGTACACTAGAACAATAGTGTTATTACAGTAGGTCACATGACTAGCCCATGTTTTCTCTTTTTTTATTTACTTTTTAAAATAATAAACTATCTTAAAGATTTGTTTCAATTAGGGTGAAAATGTAGTTGATCATTTAACAATGATGCATTGGAATCTCTCTTGAGTTAAGGCTGGGTCAAAGACAATCTCAGGGTTCTCAAGTCTCACACGGAAATGATAACATCCACCAAATGACAGCTGATTGATAGAGAGCTGTGCTAGTTAAGGGAGTACTGGTTCGGTCCAGACTTTAGATGACACTCACGTCCCAGCCAATCAGAAGGAAAATAATCTCTCCTTCCCACTCATAGAACTTTGAAACTCGTGTTATTTCATGCAGAAGTGCAATCAAAACTTGAGAACCCTGCAGTATCAACTTCTTGGCATAACCTGCAATTTGTAGTGACTATGTTCAGGAGTTAAACGACAAGTTTCCGTCTTTGCATTTCCTCCATGGTCAAAACATAGCCAGTGTGTTCTTAACAGTGAGCTCAGTCGTACTTCTTCACATCCCAAAATATTGCACACCTTTGAAGCCATAGAAGGTCTCGGCAAAACAGTGGTTTATCGTTTACTGCCAGGGCAGAGATGTGATATGTGAAGGACTGGTTTAATGGTACAGACCAGGCAGGCATCTTATGGTATTTTATGTCATTTACCAGAAATTTCTTTCTGATTTCGTTTACATGAGGCATAAAACATTTGTTGTGATTAACTGAAAACCGATGGATGGAATTTTTTGGCAAACAAGTTAGAGCTACCACTGTTTCACTGCAAACAGCGAGAACCCTCTTTCGGTTACTATGCTTCTCGCAGGTGGAACAAGCTTCCAAAGGAGATCAGGTTGCTAAAGCTTTTGTCACATTTAAATCAAAGCTAAAAACTCTGTGCTCTGTGAAAGTGTGCTTTTACTGACTGAGCACCAGTGTCTGAACGATTCTGTCCTCACGTGTTTCTCTGTTCTTACCTTTAACCCCTTAACACCAACCGCACGGCCGCAGGCCGGAACTATGTATCATTTGAAAGCTGAATTCCTCATGATTCAGGCATTATAAAGCATTACAGCAGGGTTCTCCAACCCGGTGCCCGCGGGCATCTTGTCGCCCGCGAGGACCACATGAGTCGCCCGCCACATGTTTTAAAAATAGCTCAAAGAGCACCACTTTCCAGTGAGCTGAATCTAGTTTAATATGATTGCTATTCTTGTTTAAATGACACTTGCACGTAAGCTTAATGTGACAATATATAAATAAAAATATTCGCGACGAATGCGAGGTAAAGGGTTTTTCTTTACCTCTGTGGAAGGAACATATGTTTGTCTCATTTGCGCAACGACTGTGGCGGTGGTGGCCAAGCGGCACAACATGGAGAAACATTTCACGACACCATCTCAAAACTTACTCAGAGTACAACATACTGGTAAACCGCACGCAATGCCAGACTTCCCACTAACAGAAAGAAACCGATACCAGATTTGGTTTCCAGTTCATGTTTAGTTCAATGCATTTGTAAAATGTAAAAATTGTGTATGTTAAAATAAAATGATAGCTCACTTTTTGTATTTATATGATTTATTATTTGTACATTGGACGTTGTGATTTCCTTGGACTCTTGTAGAAGTGGTCATTTTAAAGTGTTTTGAACTTGTATATATTTTTTTCAATTTAAATAACACTTGCACTAAGACAAATCATAAATATAAAAAAGTGTTGCATATAAATATTTATTTGTTTACTACGTTGTTAATTAATGTAATTCATATTCAGTGTGAGAAATAATTCACATGATCAGTGTCTTTGCAAAGATGAATATCCTTAATTATTAAAAAATTTAGAAGAGGGTATCAAAGTGGTAGCCCTTTGCATTAATCAGTGCCCAGGAAGTATAGCTCTCGGTTTCAAAAAGGTTGATGGCCCCTGCATCACAGGTTTAACATTTTGTCACTTTGTGTAAAGAGTCCTAACAAAACAAAATGGCGATGCCTACCTTTTATGATGTCTCTACAGCTACACAGCCACTGAATCATCTAGTGTCTTATACCATTGTACTTGTAATAGTCCAACGAACAAAATGCATCCAAGCTGCTACTCCAAAAACATGTTTACCACGAGGAAAACACATAAAAGTACAACTATTCACTTTTCGTTTGCTCCAAAGGAAAAAAAAAGTAGATTTTTCCAGCTGTTTTGCCAGCCATTTTTAAAGAAGACCTGGCAAAAACTATGTCTTTCGATTCAGTAGAGTCTCCTGAACATTTTGACACCACTTTTAGAAGTCTATGTCCAGGATTTGCCAATGAGCAAGCCAGTAAACAATCCCTGGCCTCTCAATAAGAACGCATGTCAACGTAGTTCCTTGTTTTTTCACATGTCTGTACAGCCAACCAAACACGATTAAGCTCCAAGCAGATTGGCAAATCATTTAGCCAATGAGATGAGCTTTCCAACGATATATGGTTTGCCATAGTTCTTTTTACAGACACAGGATTACGCACGACAGTGAGCAGAGAGCCCACAGCAAAAACTTTATTTTGGAGAAAGGCATGTATATAAGAGCAACGGATATAAGAAGGTATTTGATCGTTTTGAGGACATTTTAGAGGACATTCAGATTGTTTTAATGAGTGGCACAAATCACAATGCTTTACTTATTTTTTTTATTTTTTCATTGTTTGAAGTATCTTTAAAAATATTTTTTATTGAGTAGTTTATCTAGTGATATTAATTTATATTTAATAAAAATGCAAATTTACATCAATTTGTTCATTTGGTTACCAAGTGCCAATGGTGCCCGCCTGGACATTGTCTTATAAAAATCACTCCAGAAAACACATGTTTAGCTTCGGGGTTGGGGGTTGCAAGAATAATCAAGGATTTGATTATTAGTTGATCATGTTTGATTACCATGTTTATTAACCAAGGTTTTTTGCTTAAGAAAAACAGCTTCCATTGCATTGTTCATGCAAATTAATGGTCATGTCACACAGATAGGGCACAACGAAGATCGTGAAAGAGATGCAGAGAAGGAAACGTAGTCAAATTTCTATTTGAAATTCGTAATAAAGTCACACCAGAATTCCATCGCTCCTGGTTCCATCAAAGACCTGCAGCCAAGCTAGCTCTGTCTAAAGCCCTAAAGATGTTCATCTGAGGTCCTTTGATAAAGTACAATTCACCAACCTGAAGTTTTAAGCAAATTGGTTTCCACAAGTGTTTTGAGTGCTGCGGTTCGATTGCAGAGAATGTCTTCTGCTTGTAATTCATTGGGTGTTTGTTCTTCAGGAGCCTTTCTCTGAGTCTACCCCGAGTCGTCTAGATGTTCTTCTTCCTAGGCTGCAAGAGCTCACACGCACTCTAAGCGAGCTGATCGCACACTCCAAGACGGTGTGTAGACACATACACAGCCATCTCTGATGAACTCACTCTGATGAGCATCTCACATGTGCTTTCTGCAGACGCTCCCATCCTCCAGTGCTCTCTCTGATCCAGGCTCCTCCAGCGCTGCTCCTGCCCAGGCTTTACACACACTGAAGGAGCACAACCGCCTGCTCACACAGGTCTCACCAGTCTCTCGTTCTTTTTCTGAATTCACTTTGGTTGGGCGTGAATGAGCAGTTAAGCTGATAGTACATTCCAGAGGGGGCCCGACGCCTTCACCCTGAGTTACTGTTTACAGCAGTTTAGTTGAAGAACCCTGCAACCAGAATCCTGGAATACACGAAACAACTGAGACCCCTAAAAGTCAAATAAACTAGTGTGAGCTGGTTTTAACTTGAACGTAATGCGCAAAACACACACATTTGAACCAAAATCAGGATGTGATGTCAAGATGTGCGAGGCCACAAATCAGTGGAGGTCAGTTAAAGCATAAAAATTTCAGATTCAACGCCTCCAAGAGCCCCCCGGAGCTCATCATTCTTAGCTCTCGAGCGCCTTCTCCGGGATATGTTCGTTTCGCATCATGAGCTCTAAGAATATAAACTTGGTACATTTAAAAACATTTTAAAACGCACCGGATAAGTATCAGGAGACAATATTGTTGGTGAGACCCACGATACAGAAACCTGAGCAATCATGATGTGGCCGGTTTGAAAAATTGCGTATCTATCTGAACTAGACCAAGACTAAATGTAACATTAACCAAACTTTAAATGTGAAAATTTGTTTTGAACCAATTTTTGGCACTGGTCTCAAGAGATGGAATAGAGCAGGGGGCGATGCTAGGCGAAAAAAGTGGCGGTGCACGTAAAAACAAAAAGAGATTCAGAGGAGAGACTGAGAAAGAGAGACTGATGACAAATGCAGGGTTCTCGACCCTCACGCACTGAGCGTGACATGTATTTGTGTTTGATTTCATATTTATTTCATTTTATGCTTTCTAGAGTTTTTTTGCCATAAAATAGCAAGAAGAAAATAAATGGCATTAGTTTGAAATGTAACCCAGTTATTAATGCTACTTGTTAGTTAAGCTTCTAAATACAAACCAACAATATTACACTTCCTATATTATTAATGAAATATCAGTCAGGGACAGATCATCTCACGCTGATTTGTGAGCAAATCTTGAGAACCCTGCTCTTGAGAGAACTAAAAGTGACCCACTGGGACTAAACCTTTTTAATCTTTTATTAAAAGTGTCGAAGTCAAACAGCAACATGAGACACAAAGGTTTTGGACGCGCATAGCTCCTTAAATCTAATTTTCAAAAGCATTTTTATTCCATAAATTAGATAACATTGTAAATATGTGCAAACATATGTGCAGTTTGATGAAATTAACAATATATTTGTCAATGTTTTGTTTAATTGTACTGAATTAGTTTATCTGTCAAGCATTGATTGCATGCATTGACTACTTAATAATTTACTGCAGGGAATAGTTAGATGTTATGATTTGCTGGACCTTCGCTTCTATTCTTAAACCAGAGCTCTGTAAATTTTAGAGGGATAACCCTGGAATTGAGGGTACAGCATGCATTGTCATCACTTTCTGACCTGGCCATGTCCGTTTAACTGAGACTGAGTGGCAAAACAAGGGGTAAAATTGGACTGTCAGAACCAATATCGTTTTGGATGATTCCACACTTAAAGAGAATTGATCTCGACTGTGATCCCCACAGCATATCCGGTGATCCGAGGACGTAGAGATTTGTCTAATAACAAGCACCATGGAGACAGCCAGTGTGTGGATTTCACATAGTGTGATTTTTTTTTTTTTTTTTTTTTTTTTTGTATGTGTGTGTGTGTGTTGTTGAGTGAAACACTGTTTGGCTTAAGCATAAAAAATAAAAATGCCAAAGATTTATTTCACAATTTATTTCAACAATCAAAGAGCTTGAGTACCTCAGTGGCTAATATTTTGCAAAAAGATCAGTATTAACAGGCAATGTGTTCAAGTGAGACAAAACTACAAAAAAAAAAAAACTACACCATAAAGTATGAGCGTCATGAATGAGTATGAACATTGTTTTTTCCTTTTTAGGCAATGTTAAAATGATTTAAACAAGTACCTTATCATTACTCCAGTTTAATATCCTAAAACAAGTAGCAAGTTTAATACTGACTGGACATTGTATGGCTGAGTAATTAGCAATTTCCTTTTAATGGCAACATTTTGAGATAGTTTAACAAAGTCAAAAAAGCCTTTTAACGCCTCATATGCCTTAAGATAACACTGATGGAGTTTGGAGATGAACAGATAAAATCTCTGGGAGGAGTTTGTCAAATTAGGATGTGCAAAAATGCATATTTTTAGAGTATTTTACAAAATAGCTGACATCCTGCTGATTTTAGAAAAGCAATCCAATTTTATTTTGCCCTATAAAATGAAGAGCATTATGTGGCGCTATAGAGTCAACCCTAATTTCTCGAAATCCAGTTAGATGTACATTTTCACCTGTTGTGACGAAATGCAGTGACTTTTTATACCCTCAAAAATGCATGGAAGGAAACGAAACAATCATACTCCAAGCAATTCTAACACGGTTCTACGCCAATCCGACTAACTAAACCACAAATCCAGGTTCAGCTCACACTAAGCTTTTGTTCACTGTAAGCTGCCAGTGTCTGAACTCTTTGTAATCTCTCTTGCATTTGCAGGAAGTGTCGGAAAAGAGTGATCGTATCGTTCAGCTGGAGCAAGAGAAATCTGCCTTAATCAAACAACTCTTCGATGCTAGAGCTAGCGCTAACCTGGACTCCACCTTCATCTGAGCACGCATGTGCTGTGTCCCAAGCCATCTACTGCCCGAGTTGGCAGTAGGGTTGGATGTAAACATACTTTATTTCACATTGTACATAGTACATAGAAAGAGAGTACAACGTTTTGTGGAATTTCCTCACGCTGGGAATGGACTGAAGGCGAGAACTAATGCAAGAACTTAACATGAGGAGTCTGGAACTGGACTGACCTGGATGTCCCAGACATGAACAGCATGATGGTATTAGAGAAAGATTTGTGTTGGGATTCAGTGAGGCTAATATACCAGATCACTGCTCCCGTGGAGCTCTCACACGGCATAAAAGTTTGAAAATGAGAATCGTAGAAGTGTTGCTAGCTCTGAAGTTCCATGATTAATGGTTAACATCATCATCATGTATCCACGATCATGTTTGGTCTGCCATTGATTGGTTGAGGCAGGGGAGAGTGGGAAAGGTGAATGGGAGGATCTGTGGTTATGGTGATATTTTAAACAAGTGTTTCTCATGAAACTTATAAACAGTAAATGACATCAGGGTTTTCTTACTTCAGCGATGCTCCTGTAAAACTGGAAAATTACGCTACAAGTCAGAAGTGTGGATAACTTGATCAGAGTAATCGGTTGAAGTTGGGGAAGAATGGCATCGGATGATCTTGAGAAGTGCCTCAGGTCTGACAGAAGGGAAGTTGATTAATCGTGTAATTTTCCAATAGCGCAATGTTTGGTGTATTCTTTTGTAAAAGGCAATCTGAAACATTTACTATAATTTCTAAAATGATTTCCATAAATTCTCCCAGCTCTACTTCTTACCACGTATATTTGAACTGGATGAGCATTTTATAATCAACTTTCTTTGTTTATTTTCCTTTCTTTCGTTTTGAAATGATCACATGTGAAGGTTTACGACAGTCGGATTCTTTTATTCCTTGAACTTTGAACTTGTCTCAGAGCGACTTCCGTAACGAGTGAACTGGCTGTTAACTAGTCAAGAGTTCTTTTAACTAGTCAGAGTTCTAATTTAATGATTTCTTCATTTCCAGTTTTTTCACTGAAGGCATCACAACTACAAATAAACGCTTCTGGAACAATGTAGTAAACGAACATAGATCTCAGATTTGTTTAATGTGGTCATTGCTAGTTGCTTTGATTACTGCTTCGTCTTGGCCTTTTGTCATGATGTCGACATTAAATTTCTTTCCTCACTTAATCCATGAGGGTCTTCTCCAGGGTACACCTTGGACAGTCCGTCATAGAGTTAATGTTGGCATCTGTAATGATGTGGCTTGTCAGAGGTACTTTGTGGAATTTCTTGCCTTTTTACTGGAGTTTGGACCATCGGCTGTTTAGAAACCAGATGGAAGACAAAGGGTTTATCGTTGTCAGCTAAGATTGTCAGGCGCTTAAAAGAACAGAAGAGCCAGTTTTGTATATAAAAGAACCTTGAGAGGGAAAACTAGCTTAAACTAAAACTGAGAACTGAAACTAAATTATTGAAATCAATGGCAGCAGGAGATTCGTGCGGAAGCTACTTGCCAGACAAATAACCCAGTAACTAGACCTATGCAGGAGGGCAGCTATAAAGAGAACACCCAGGGAATAGCAAGACAAGGAGGGAGTAAACACATAGAGCCAATCAGCAAGCCACACGCCATGCATCCAGTATGTATTTGTCTAATCTGATGGTTCGAGGTGCATCATGTGATGCGTTCACTCCGGCTGAACCTACCATCAAAGAGGGATCCCAAAGGCTTGTGTGAGTCAGGTTTGTTGTATTAATTTGACTGGAATGAGGAAGTTTGCAAAGTGTGTCCGACGATGAACCTGAGGAACATTTGGCCAATCTAAAGACGTGTTTGTGTTTGAAAGATCTCTTGCCAGACCAGCATCATTTGCAAACACTAAGCTGGAGCTAAAACATGAACATGAGAGGAAAAACTCAGCGCTTTAACCAAAGCTTAACACAGCAACTGTTTAATCAAAGCTCTGTTGAGCACCGGCCACACGGTGCAGGTGATCCAAGGGCTGGGACCTCTAATCAGACTGCCATCAGAACCACGCCTGGAACCAGTTGGTCTCTCTGGCAGGTTTTGCACCCAACTCTCTGCCAGGAAACAACCTGTCTCTCTCTTCCAGTGCTTGGAATTAGGGCGATATAGCAGTCACTCTTCAGGTGGTTCAGGTAAGTATTGTTGTCTTCTTGCAGATAGCAGAGGTAGTAGCATCACTCTTCCCTTTCAGTTGTTCACTTCGACGTATTCATCCTGAAGTTCTGTGTCGTTCCTCTCTGAGGGTCTACCTGCCAGGGTCATGACAGATGATGCCACCTCGATAAGATGGGCGCTGTGTGCGGCTTACCAGCAGGTGTCTGGGTCCTGGACCAGATGCCACTTCGCTGGCTCTCAACTGTGTCGAGCTTATTGCAGCATGTATTTATCAGGAGGGGCAGCGTACATCAACCAGGCGGCAGTCACCTGGACTCTCTGTCGCTCTTTCACTCTCATCGAGCGAACCCATGAGTTTTTCCTCCCAACAGTTTTCATATGTTACACTGTGGCCATTTTCGAAGTTTAGCATCTGCCTGTATAGAAGAGAATGATTGTAAAGGAATGTCATGGTTTTCTTGCGTATTCCCTTGGGGTCAGTGTATCTAACCTGAGGTGCTTTGATGTGAATATAGTTTGGCTCCTTGGAAAATCTCAAATGAGGCTAGGTTCCTCTGGGGTTATAAACCCAGCTATTTGTTGACCCACAATCATAAGTGCATCTTTGGCACAATAAAATGGTGGAACGCTCGTGCTCACAGGGATTGTTCCCAATAAGCCGTTATTACGATGAAATTCGTTCCCTCTTTCGGGGAATAGGGGTTATGCATGTAACCAAGAAGTTACGTTGTTACTTCCCAGAGGTGGACGCGTGTAGTATTGGATACATCACCCATTTACCACCACGCCTTCTCCATTGTCAGTATCTGACCAGGATCACCAGAACCCTGCATCAGATCGCTGATGCATTTTACAAACACATACCTGTGATTCTTTTAAAGGTTTAAAGGGGGGCTCAACCAAAAAAGTTTGAGAACCGCTGCACTAAGCTAATGATGGGCCGATGCTGTTTTTCCCAACACATTGCTATTGGCCTTGTTGCTTGTAATAAACTGAGATTTATTCATTTCTTCTCAATTTTGGGACATTTCATGTTTCATACTTTGGCAGCTGATAATTAGTGGTCAACATTTCAAACGTCAATAATACTCTTCATACATATCACCAACAGTGCTCAGCATAACTGTGTACTTTAATATGTAGTAATTTTATCAGTAGCTCAATTAACACAAATTATTTACACTTTTTTAACTCTATAGCATAAATTAAAGTTAATAATCAAACTTGATTTTTAGGGACAGCACCAAGGATTGCAGCATCTTTTTTTTCCCAGAATTTTTCCTAGCAATTTCTAGATGTGCTTTTTTTTGTGCATGGGCTTTAGAAGAGGCTTCCCTTGTGAATGATAACCACGCATGCCATTCCTCTGCAGTGTATGCCGTAAAGAAATGCCCAAGAACAAGAAATGGAGTATGGTTTATTAAAACAAAACAGACAGAAAAGAGGTTAAAACAGCCAGTGAGTGGTTACTAAGTAAAACCTGGAACACAGGAACTTGGAAAGACAAAATAACTTACAGAGCTGTGTAAGCATAACAACAAATAAAAAAATAAAGTATTAGTATAAAAGGGTTACTGGCAGAACTCCGTAGGTAACGTGCAAAAAAGAAGTGGTAGACGTAAAGAAGGGTCCAAACAAGATGTGGAAATGGTAACACCATGACACAAATGTAGTGATGTGTAATAAACAAAAACTGGTCAATATTGCTTTAATTGTTCAGGTGTTTGGCATGCTATACACTAATCTATTTATTGTTGCTAATAAAGAGTCACTGGTAGGAGGGGTAGTTTCGGAACCACTGCTAAAGGGAATATAGAGAAGCATTTTTTGTTTTGTTTTTTAATCTTTGTACTTGAAATGCCATATTGGAACACATCCCTTGTCCTGATGTTCAAGCTCACCCTTCCTGTGCTGCGGACCTGAGTGTTTTATCTCGTTACCCCTGGATGGTGCAGTGTGTCCCTAGTAAATATCGCTTTTAGTCTAAATTTAACCGTTTCCACACAAGATGGAATCTTAAGGTTGTGCTCAAACTCAGACTTCGTTGTACATGAGGGATAGAGCAAAATGTTTTCAACTTTATCTCTCACGGTAGTTTAACTTCTATTATGTTGTAGTTTTAACTTTCACACTCTGTTTGTACTCCTTTGTTAGATTTGATGCTACTTATATTTCTTTTTCGTTTAATCCTAATTTTAACCTTGAAACACTGATCTGTTATCAGTTTTAGTCGTGCAGAAAAAGATTTAGTACAGAAGTGATTTAGCCCACAAGAACAGATTAATGAGCTGTTCTGGAATCAGATGAACACTTCATGTAATAATGCTCTGGGTATTACACTGAGTTCAGAAGAATATTAATCACGGTTGCATCAGTTGTTTACCAGTGAATTTCCGACCAGAGTCGATGGCATGTTGCATCATTGACGATTGAAGATAGACAGCAGCATCGAAACATTGTAATGAAATGACGTTTCATTGAATAAAATAGAACAAATCAACTTGAAAAGTACAAAAACTTCAGTTAAACACATCCATAAAGATGGTTAATAAAGAATAAACTCCTTTCATACAAGTCATCATTAGATTAGCTCCGTTATGCAAATCTAACTCTTCCTGAACAGAGATGTGATTTGCATACTGGATGAACTCTACAGAACGCTGTGTTCTAATTGGCTGCAAAGGATCAGGAGTGTGGAAGTAAAGCAGTGACTGAAAAGTGTTTTAAAATCATCACAGAAAAACAGCAGAGACTCAAAAAGACTACATCCGAGACACCAAAAACAACCACAAGACCTGTAAACTGAGAAACTGATGAGACTTCTGGATTAACAACGACAGAAATCTAATGTTCTTTAGTCTTAATGAGATGCTTGGTATCTTAGAATAACTATTAACTTCCTAGAAGTCATGCGCTGCAGTATGGAAGTTCAGTGTCATCTGTTGTCTTTAAACGCTTGGAAATGAGAAACTGATTCTTTGCAGAAAAACAAGTGTTAAAACAAAACAGTAAAAGCTAGAGCATCAAGTTTACTGTTCTTATCATCACGTTTGTCATCTTATTAAGCGTATAAATGCATTAGATTTCGTTTGTTTTAGTAATAAAGTACAATCTTAATCTGTTGTTTCTTTGCACTCTGGGGACTTTTAAGCACATGTAACATTAGTAACTTGACAAGTCTAACGACAGAACAGTAAAAGCATGCACATCATGTTCTTTTGTCTTGATGTGATGTTTGGCATCTTAGAAGGACTAGAAACTGAAATTCAATACTGCTGTGCATGAGTTCTAGGAAGTTTAATCTGTTGTCTTTAAAGGCTTGGAAATGAGAAACTGATTCCGCACAGAAGACAAGTGTTCAAACAGGACAGTAACAGCTAGAGCATCAAGTTTACTGTTCTTATTGGCAAGTTAGTCACCTTAGAGAGTGTATAACTGCATAAGATTTCGTTTCTTTCAGTAATAAAGTACAATCTTAATCTGTTGTTTCTTTGCACTCTGGGGACTTTTTAAGCACATATTGCATTGCAACTTGACAAGTCTAACGATAGAACAATAAAAGCAAGCCCATTTTGTTCTTTTTTCTTAATGTGATGTTTGGCATATTAGAAGGACTATAAACTTCCTAGAACTTATGCGCTGAGTATGGAAGTTCAGTTTCATTTGTTGTCTTTAAAGGCTTGGAAATCAGAAACTGATTTCTCGCAGAATGACAAGTGTTAAAACAGAACAGTAAAAGCTAGACAATCAAGTTTACTGTTCTTATCATCACATTTGTCATTTTAGAAAGCGTATAAATGCATTAAAATTGGTTTATTTCAGTAATAAAGTACAATCTTAATCTGTTGTTTCTTTGCACTCTGGGGACTTTTAAGCACATGTTAAGTTAGAAACTTGACAAGTCTAACGACAGAACAGTAAAAGCATGCACATCATGTTCTTTAGTCTTAATGTGATGTTTGGCATCTTAGAAGGACTATCGTATTTTTTGGCTCATAAGATGCACCCAATTTTAAAAGAGGAAGATCTAGAAAAAAAAGATTCTGAACCAAATACTTTTGTAAAATATTTTATATTAAACTGTGTAAAAGGTAACAGCCAAACATGTAACATGAACAGACAGTAAACAGTAAAAGTAACAAAAAAAGGCTGTAATGTTTTTCTTTGCCCCCACTCATCACTCTAAAGTCCACCATTCGTTATCACCATCACTGTTCCAGTGCAACATTGCCCCCACATTAGTAATACCGTAATAGCCAGTAACATTGTTACTTCATTACTAATAATAGCTAGTAACATTGTCACTACATTACTAATAATAGCTAGTAAGATTAGTAATAATACATTAGTAATAATACAGTGGTTCTCAAACTTTTTTAGTCGAGCCCCCCCTTTAAAAGAATCTGGGCACCCCCAGATGTAAAATAATAATAATTTAATAGTTAACTAATAATTATTTTGATGTAAAATAAATGTAACTACTCCTTAATGTTAAATAACTCATTATTCATACCTTATTCAAGTGACAATTTGGTTGCATGTGAAATGTACCGTTGAGAGATGATTAGAGTTTATTAAAGAAGAGTTTCAGTCATTGAGAGCGTTTTGTTTTCCTCACGCGAGCAAGAGAGAGAGAGAAAGAAAGCGCGCACTGTGCACGCTGTGCATCTGTGCACCTTTGATTTTTGTCAGCTTATGAAAACCCACATAACTCCATTAATGAAGGATCAAACTGTCCAAGTTTGTGAAACTGTCCAAGTGAATGTTAGCGGAAAAAAACCCCTCACAGACTGAAGACGATGCAGATCGATCATCATCTTATCGTCAGGCTCAAAAACATCGCAGATAAACTATTAGCTGTGCCCATTTCACATCTTGAAATGTATTTTAGCGTGAGAAATCGGGTTTGTAGAGTGAGAGATCACTCAAATGCAAGAGTCCAACGTTCAATGTGTGCTCTGTAGTTTCGCTCGTGAGTATGGATGCGGAAGCACCGCACCGCTGCGGCCAAAGGCATTGTGGGAAATGTAGTTTTTCCTCGTTTTCGTTACGACCGCGCTAAGGCAGAGATGGGCGATGACGTCAGCACGCAGCGCTGGGTGTACAAATATGGCCGCGGCTTCGGCCTAGCTCCGTAACTCCGGAGCTCTTACGCCTCTCATATGGCCGTGATCGGACTTCGCGTCGCTCTGCATTCGGTCGATAAGACGCACCAACTTATGAGCCGAAAAATACGGTATTAGCTTCCTAGAAGTCATGCACTGCAGTATGGAAGTTCAGTGTCATACTGTAAGATTGTAAATATTTATATACATTTAATTATATACAATAACATTTGTGAATGTGTAAATAACTCAACAGAAATCTAACAGTGTGTGGAAAGAGTTTAAACCAGGGGGGTTGAGACTCTCGATCATTCCCTGAACCTGCTTTGTGTTGCAAAGGTGCTAAAGGGATTACCATCCGCATCTGTGAATACTTTGGTTAACAATGGCGTCTGCCTCTGAAAGATACACCAGATTCGATTACTTCGCCTCTGAGGAACACCATATATGGTCACGTGGTCTCTGAACATGCTGTCTGATTTACATTTCAACTAGACCCTCCCGTGGGAGTGGACTTGGATCGGAATGGTATTTGAGGAAGAACGCAAGAGGAGCTCGCTGCTATTTGTCTCTGAATATGCCCGTGACCTGGGAGGCTTAGAGCCTTTTCAGATCATGTAGCCTCTACTATTGTTTCACCTTTTTGCTGTGTAACTAAGTGTTTGTTAATAAATAAGATGTTCAACCTTGTCAATATTTACTCTCTAATCACTTTCTAAAAGAATGTTAAATGCTAAGAACTAAAGTATTACATTATGTAACAAAGGTTTAAAGGGTTAATTATAACAAGAGAGTGCATTTCTCTAATTATTAACAATTATTAATAAATAGTTTACTATAGCTTCAATCAAAGCTAATGATAAAGGTAAACAATAACCTTCTTATTAAAATATGGAGTCAGATAAAAGTTAAAATCAATAATTAAAGTTCCAGCAAGCTCTGAAAGACAGAATAGGGCTGAGAACCATAATCCATGGTTGAAACCCATTTTTGGATCAACCCATGGACCAGCCTTACAATATAATGTCTTTAAACGCTTGGAAATGAGAAACTTATTCCTCGCAGAAAGACAAGTGTTAAAACAGAACAGTAAAAGCTAGAGCATCAAGTTTACTGTTCTTATTGTTGCCAGCAAACAAATAAAATAACTCTGACACCACAGTCCTTCAATTTGTTGACATTTATTAAAATAAATAACAAAGAAAATAAAGATTTACTTATTCACATTAAAAGTACACAGAAAAAAAAGTAAGAAACAGTGGGTTTCTCTCAGGGGAAAAATCCTCACCCTCAGCACTAGGAGTCAGTATGACGCTTTGGAACACTGTCAACAACGTCAACAACAGTCACCACTAAATTACTGTGTCAGTTACCGAGTCTAGCAATTCTCTTTCTTATGAAAACCCTAATCCAATAGGTTCTAAATGAGATAGTGTAGTGGACTCTTTAAATGAACAAAATCTAACAAGAACAATAAACTACATAAAACACGGTAGTGGCATTCCCTTATTACAACCATGCACTCTCGGAAATATCACGTGATCAGAACGCTCTTGGGTTTATCTCGGAAACACTACTCTTGTTTCTTAACCCGATGACTGCAGATTCACACTGTTCCTCGTGCTACCTTTCTCTGCTCACCTTCCGTATTATTTTCTAATTACGTGATGACGTAAACCGCAGGTTCACAGACTACAAATCGTCATCACTTGGTTACATTATCATCACGTTTGTCATCTCAGAAGGCGTATAAATGCATTAAAATTGGTTTATTTCAGTAATAAAGTACAATCTTAATCTGTTGTTTCTTTGCACTCTGGGGACTTTTAAGCACATGTTAAGTTAGAAACTTGACAAGTCTAACGACAGAAAAGTGAAAGCAAGCGCATCATGTTCTTTAGTCTTAATGTGATGTTTGGCATCTTAGAAGGACTATTAGCTTCCTAGAATGCACTGCAGTATGGAAGTTCAGTGTCATATAATGCCTTTAAACGCTTGGAAATGAAAAACTGATTCCTCGCAGAATGACAAGTGTTAAAACAGAACAGTAAAAGCTAGAGCATCAAGTTTACTGTTCTTATCATCATGTTTGTCATCTTAGAAAGCGTATAAATGCATTAAACATGGTTTATTTCAGTAATAAAGTACAATCGTAATCTGTTGTTTCTTTGCACTTTGGGGACTTTTAAGCACATGTTAAGTTAGAAACTTGACAAGTCTAACGACAGAACAGTAAAAGCATGCACATCATGTTCTTTAGTCTTGATGTGATGTTTGGCAATCTTAGAAGGACTATAATCTTCCTAGAACTCATGCACTGCAGTATGGAAGTTCAGTGTCATCTGTTGGCTTTAAACGCTTGGAAATGAGAAACTGATTCCGCACAGAAGACAAGTGTTCAAACAGGACAGTAAAAGCTAGAGCATCAAGTTTACTGTTCTTATTGGCAAGTTAGTCATCTTAGAGAGTGTAAAACTGCATAAGATTTCGTTTCTTTCATTAGTAAAGTACAATCTTAATCTTTTTTTTCTTTGCACTCTGGGGACTTTTTTAGCACGTGTTACATGTTAACTTGAAAAGTCTAACGACAGAACAGTAAAAGCATGCACATCATGTTCTTTAAGTCTTGATGTGATGTTTGGCAATCTTAGAAGGATTATAATCTTCCTAGAACTCATGCACTGCAGTATGGAAGTTCAGTGTCATCTGTTGGCTTTAAACGCTTGGAAATGAGAAACTGATTCCGCACAGAAGACAAGTGTTCAAACAGGACAGTAACAGCTAGAGCATCAAGTTTACTGTTCTTATTGGCAAGATAGTCACCTTAGAGAGTGTATTACTGCATAAGATTTCGTTTCTTTCTAGTGATGTGTCATTCAAGAACGATTCGTTCTTTTTGAACGAATCTTTAATGTGACTCCGTAGGAACGAGTCGTGTTGGAGAGGGATTCGTTCATTGGCGCATGCGCATCACTCTTGTGGTTTTCCGAGCGTAACCCGTTCATCAATGACAGAAGACCGAAAAGACCCGAATGACTCGAAAGATGAACTAATCTTTTCTGTTTCCGGCTCATGCTGCATTGGTTAACATTACGGAGTGGCCATGAGCCGGAACCCGAAAAGATTAGGTCTTTTTGCGAGTCTCCGGGTCATTTTGTTCTTTTTTCACGTGATCGCCGTGACGAGTCAGTATGCAAATATTAGTTCATGATTAGTGAACGATTACTATTATTTTTATATTTATTACTACTACTGCTATTAACAGTTTTTGATGCTCAACACATAATGTGTTAATAAAGACTTAATTTGTTCATAAAATCATTTTCAGAGACAAGGTTTTTGTGTTTGTTGTGTTTTAAGTGTATTTTAATCTTCATTATACAACACCTTACATAGCCTAAGATTCATGAAGCATTTTTGAGTCACTTTATTTTTAGTTTATAATAAATTCCCTTCAAGTTGTCATGTAATTGAAAAGTAACTTGCCAATGATATGTAATTACTAAATATCTTTTATGCATTTGATTCTTGAATTTATTAAGTTGATATATAATAAGTCAATCAGTGTAAAGATCGTCAGTGTATTGTTTGTAGCATATGATGTTTCAGATATTATAAATACTTTTATATACACTTTTGGATTGTTTATTTTTTTAAATACAACCTTAAAAAGATTAATCAAAATATACTTATATAACAGAAGACATTTAAAGTGCAAAACAAGCTGTAAAGTTATACAAATAAGTAAGTTTTAAAATAAATAACACGTTTGTGCCAAAAGAGCTATATGATAATAATGATAAATAAAAAAATAAATTATTGGACATCTAGCAAATTATGAGCCGGAAAGAGAAAAGACCGAAACTGTGGGAAATTTTATTAACTTTCTATGGTTTCTTGTAAAGTCATATCTCACTATAACGAGAATGAATGGTTTCATTATACCTGACCTTGGAGAGGAAGACTCCCTTTTCTCTTCCCAGGCAGAAAGAGATAAGGATATTCCTCCAGAATAATCCATCCAAATGCAACTGAACTGTGATACTTAAAGCTGAGGATGAACGGACAAGAAGCAGAATAATCCTGTGAACAGACGGGGAAGGTTCTCCGATGCATCGTGTCGATTTCTTGTTTTTCTCTTGCAATAATACTTATTAAATCTACCTTTTTATTAATACACGTTCTCCTCTTCGGTTTTTGAACACGCAATGGATTGCGGGTTCTGACTCAATAATATAAAAAATCCAACAAAACGACCCGGAGACTCGCAAAAAGACCTAATCTTTTCGGGTTCCCGCTGATGGCCACTCCGTAATGTTAACCAATGCAGCATGAGCCGGAAAGAGAGAAGACCGAAAGGACCCGGGGCCTGTACCATGAACGTAGATGAACAAACTCAGAGTTACAGGATTAGTTTTGGGTTGACAAATCCAAACCGATGCAATGAGGCATTATTGGTACCATGATGAAGCTCATCAACTTTCTTTGTTAACCCAGGCTTTGATCCTCAAGCATGATTACTTGAGGCGTGCACATAAAAGAGTGACGTGCCACCGAACAACCAATTGCGTTCGACATGGAGAGAGGGAGGTCCTTGTATTTCTCCGCTGAGGAGCAAACTATTATAATGCAGAAATACAATGAATTTAAGCACGTTTTACAAGCGCGCATGTGTCTTGTAATACCGTGTCTGCTGCCAAAGCGAGAGAAGACTGTTGGAGAGATTGCGGATAGCGTTAATGCGTAAATTAAATACATATTTTATACATCAAGGTCTAATTATGTATATGTAACGTTAGTTTATGTATTTGCACGCCCGTAAAAATTATGCTAACACTTTACAATAACAGTGTAATTGTTAAAAGCATTCGACCGGACAAATGAAGAATGATCACTAAAGTTGTAGTGTTACTAACTACTTTTCAATTACTGGATTTCTATATATGCTTTCACTGCTGAACTACTGTTAACAGTTAAAATATTTTTAAATGCTTGCACACACACACACACACGCGCGTACGCAAAAAAACGCAAAGCAATACATACCATTTGCGTTACAGTAAGGGCATGGCTTCGATGCGTCACATTTGTTATGTGCGGCTCGAGAATGTCGCAAAGATACAATATGCCTTCGGCGGAAAATCTGTATCTTTCATACAAGTAACTATCAGGGAAGGCAATGGGATCTTGTCTGTCCCTAAAAACTCTTTCTCTGCAAAGCGCTCTTTAAACAATTTGCGCAGAAATGTCCACGGGATTTCTCAGAAAAGGACAAGCCATTGCAACAGACACTAGAAATTAGTTGCGTCACTTAAATGTTCACTACTGATTGGTCAAATTTCGTTTTGAGATCTCGAACTTAACCTGACCCGGAGCAGGGTAGCCGTGCAGCGCAAGTTACCATGGCAATGATCAGCAACTGAAGCCGAGTTTCTTTCATGGTACTGTGGCGAGTTCTCGGGAGTGGAGAAGTAGATGAATATAATTGGGTTATTTAACTAAGATTTTATTGATTAAGGCTTAAATGCAAATTGACAATGAGGAAACCGACAACGCCACCTGGGACTTTCACCCAGGAAGTACAAGAGGTCTAAGGCACGCAGGTAAATCACACTAAATAAGCATTAGGCAGAGACAGAGGATCACGGTTGATAAAATCGTAAGTTTATTAAATACTCTAAAAAAACACAGAGAATATTGCACGATTCCTCAGCGGCCTGAACATAAACAGCAACTGGGAAAACAGGGCTGAAGGTACCCACTGGGCTGGGCCTCACGCACACACACACTCACAAGCACCTTAACCCCAGTGTTGTCACAGCACAAGTTACAGATCCGAGGAAAGCACCACCACCACTAAAGAGTGCACCGCAATCAAGTTCCTCCACCCATGGGGTCCCTTCAGCTCCTGTAAACACGAGAGGAAAAGTCAGGCAATGTTCGAGCCACAGTGATGGATGGTCAAGTCAGCACAATATTGCACAATCCCACACAATAATACACTCACTATTTTTAAAACACACGCTCACAATGAACACAGAAAAAGGTCTAAAAGGGGTGTTAGAGAAGGCCACCCCACCTGGCCAGGTTGCAATTAGGTGAAGTCACACACACACCCACGCATTAAAACACACATGCACACACACACTTTACTAAAAAACGCTCAGTTGCACTGGCAGCCGGGTGCAATATAGGCACACTCTAAAAGCCAGTCGGGTTTGACCGGAGAGAACTGAAGCACAATCCCAGTTCCAGTGAAGTGCAGCAATGGGGAGGTTCTCGGTGAGCCCGTGAACCAGTCGGCTCGTGTAAAGTTCTTGGAAGCTTCGGAGTTAACAGTAGTGCAGCATGGAGAATAAAGGGAAGCTCCCAGCAAGGTCTCAGACTGCTCGACCAACTCCGTAGGGAGATCTCTATATAAATTGCACTCCAACGATGGTGAAGACGAAGCAGGCTAAAAGGTAAAGACGAACGCAGAGAAAGAGAGTAGAGAGGGAGAGGGCAATATCCGA
>SRMA01027335.1:597151-604651 GCA_007224835.1 Danionella cerebrum
TTTGACAAAATAAAACTGCTCAAAATGATGCGCTGGCATCCCAAGATCTATTTTTGGACATGGCACTATTCGATGGAATGGTTGCTCAGTTTCCGGCGCTTGAGATCTATGGATCAAATAAACTTCGGAAGTGTAGCGCATGATTTCAGATCATTTTAATCTCTTTCTGGGATGCCTTTTGACAAAATAAAACTGCTCAAATTGATGCGCTTGTGTTACATGATCTGTATTAGGACATGGCACTATTCGATGGAATGGTTGCTCAGTTTCAGGCGCTTGAGAACTATGGCTCAACCTAAACTTCGGAAGTGTAGCGCATGATTTATGCATTTTGACAAAATAAAACTGCTCAAAATGATGCGCTGGCATCACATGATCTGTATTTGGACATTGTACTTTGCGACGGAATGATTGCTCAGTTTCCGCCGCTTGAGAACTATGGATCAAATAAACTTCGGAAGTGTAGCGCATGATTTCAGATCATTTTAATCTCTTTCTGGGATGCCTTTTGACAAAATAAAACTGCTCAAAATGATGCGCTGGTGTTACATGATCTGTATTTGGACATGGTACTTTGCGAAGGAATGGTTGCTCAGTTTCCGGCGCTTGAGAACTATGGATCAAATAAACTTCGGAAGTGTAGCGCATGATTTCAGATAATTTTAGTCTCTTTCTGGGATGCCTTTTGACACATTAAAACTGCTCAAAATGATGCGCTGGTGTTACATGATCTGTATTTGGACATGGCACTATTCGATGGAATGGTTGCTCAGTTTCCGAGCAGTAATCGATTGAACATGTGATTATAAAATGCAAAACCTATGAGGAGAGAAAAGGTCTAATGGAAGAGGTAAAAAAAAAACAGAAAATAGAACCATGTACAATTTTGACACAATTAAAAGATGCTAGAACCTATAAAAGTATTTTGGTCTTTCTTAAAAGAACTAAAAATGATTACAGAATATAGGTGGGTGTCCATACACCCTTCTTTTTTTTAAGACACGTACATTTAGTATAGGTAGGGAATATCTGTTATGTTTTTTTTTCTTCTCTTCACCCGTTAAAAGACAACTGTACAAACTACATACCAGATGGTGGCGGTAATGCGCCAAAAGAAAGAATGCAAACTGCCATAAAACACCAAAAGACGGAAGAAGAAGAAGAAGAAGAAGAAGAAGAAGAAGAAGAAGAAGAAGAAGAAGAAGAAGAAAAGGCAGAAAATGCTTACAAAAGTCTTGTTGTGAAAAGAAAAAAAACAATATTATAGACCACATTTAATTCTTTTAACACATTACTTGCGTTTCCATTGCGACATCACGGGGTACAAAGAAACAGTGACACAGACTTCACTTACTGGTCAAATTTGCCCGTGCGCGTGACACCAACATGTTTAGAAATCTGTGTCCACGTGAATCTAATACAATTAAACGCTACTGAAGAGTGACGGGAAAAAAGGTGGAAAACTGAACCTTCCTCATACAGTAAGCAACGCTTTGTTTTCGATATTCAGTTTGCTTGCAATACAGCTTAACAAGACACACTGGGTAAAGTAGAAAACGCATTGTATCCGTGGTGTGAAACAAACAGATCCATTTAGAATCTAGAAACATTTAGAAATGTTTGCCAATAAAAATGGATTAGAAACACTAATCTCAGATTAAGAAGTTCTTGTTTTTCATAAATGAATCAATGTTTATTTGTCACATCTATAATCATGATATTACGACAGACACAGGTACAGTGAAATGCTGGAGAGCCCTTATGTTCAGGCCGTAGTCCTGAGGGTCTAATCACCAGATGAGAAACCTGGACACCCTACGGTTAAATCAGAGCCCAGAGTTCTAAGCCGGATGCTCAAGCTTTATTGTTGAAGAATAAAGCTTTAAGGTTTATTCTGGTGTCCTGATGATCAAGCCAGACACAAGGTCCTAGCAGGAGCCCCAAGGTTCAAACCAGAGTCCTGAAGTTCAAGCAGGAGCCCTGAGCTCCAGTTGTGTTTTTCGTTGTGGCCGAAATATCTCTTTTACATTGTTATCAGTTTCCAGTGAAGTTGAAACTTTGCCCTCAGTAGTGCCCTCGTTCAAGGGCCGGTTATTCGAAGATGGCAGGAGATTAGATGCATGAGCATTTTATGGTTTGAAATGTACATAAAGGAAGATAAGGACATGTCTGCCTCCTCCAGTGTCTGAAGCCAGACGCTGAAACAAACGTATTCGTTATCATTTCTTATACCCTCAGTTCCAGAGGATCCCTGGATTCAAGCTCAATCCACCGTTGAGAATGGCATGTTTAGAAAAAGCTGAGGCTCAGGCAGCAGAGATTGAGCTTCTCGTGAGCATGTTTGATCAGGAAGAGTTACGAGTGGATGAGCTCTCCCATGCTGATCTCAGAGCTTATGTGGAGGGCTCGACGAGTTCACCTCCCTGCTCCAGACCTCAGTTCAGCATCAAACTTCAGATGGAAAACTCTGCTGTGAGTATTTGGGCAGGAATATTTAAATTATATATTTTTTTCATACAATGATCAATTCTCTTGAACTCTATCTGATAGGCTAACGTTACTCTGGTGTGCTCTTACCCCGCTGACTACCCAGCAGAGCTGCCAAACATCACGGTCAGGTAAACTTTGAGAAATCTGCTTTGAACTTTTCTAGTGTAAAAACAGATTGTGTTTTTGTTAGTAATTAATACGTTAGGAGTTAAGAATGTCTAGATATAAAAGCTGAGTTTCCTTCTGGTTAACATAATCTATCTAACCCAGGGGATTGGTCTTTTATTCTTTATTGGTTTGACCATTCATTCCTTTCAATGTTCAATCTATACCTGTTTATGTTATTGGTATTGAAACAACCCCAGAGCATGACGTTTCTACACCGATTCTTCACATTTTGAACAGAGTTCTTGAGCATTCATAAAATACAGCGAGGAGAGTTTATACCTGAAATTTCTGTGTTGGTCTAATCTGACCATCTTTGGGAGGGGACGTTAAAACAGATGGTCAAACATAATGGGTGAACAATATTTTTGGATCAATGTGGAGAAGGGTATTATCGCCTTACAGTGGCTGAAATCTCCTGCTTTTTTGTTTTTTATTTGTGTCAGGAGTCCAAGAACTAAGTCATGAGGTACTGAGCTTTCACACGGCTACTGTGTTAGTTGTTATTAATGCTAGTACAGTTTAGTATTAGAGTGCTGGATGATTAGCATTCTCCTCACAATATCAGAAAGAAGGGCATGACATCGGTTTTTACCCAATCCCTTAGTGATCGCTGTTGTTTCTTTCAGATGTGCAGAGCTCACTCGATCACAGCAGGTGCAGCTTCACTCTGATCTCCAGATTTACCTGAGTGAAACCTGTCGGGGTGATGTGTGCGTTCTTCCAGCAGTGCAGTGGGTCAAAGAGAATGCTCATGGATACATCACAAAAAGTGCTCCCCTCTGCAGTCCCGAGAAGCAATCGCTCTTGATTCAGTCAGAAAACACCTTCACAAGACTCTGGATCTACAGCCACCACATCTACAACAAGATCAAGAGGAAAAGCATTCTGGAGTGGTCAAAGGAGCTGGAGCTTTCTGGCTTCAGCATGCCAGGGAAGCCTGGGGTCGTGTGCGTTGAAGGTCTGCAGTCTGCTTGTGATGAGTTCTGGGCAAGGTAGGTTCTGAAACGATGGGCTCTGTCATCTTCAAAATTAGACCCATGAGTTGTGAGGTGAAGTCAATAACTATAGGACTGAAGCTCAACCCAGTAGAGATGCTGGGAGATTGAATTATGATGGTTGGTGGAAGGATGTCTCAGGTTCTTTTCTTCCCTCCTGAAGCGGGTGTTAAGGCGTAGGGTTGAAAAGATTCTTTTAATGCATGAGACAAATGTTTACAGCTGTGAAGATGACCTTGTTCATTTAGATAATCAAAATGCTAACAGTAGTTATGGGCAAAGCAAGGCTTTGTGAAGCAAGCGAATCAAATGTGTTTGATTGTTCTGAAGCTTCAAATTATTCGCAACTGCTCTGATAAAATCGTGGAATATTTTCATGAAACTGTGGCTGATTCTGCACTGGCCAGTAACCCACACCTGACCAATGTTTTTAACTAACCACCCTCAACTTGGAACGCAAACAAGAAAATATTGTACACTGCCCGGATCCTGATCCGCATTTTTAAAAGTAGAAACCATTGCTGAATGTAAAATATCCCATTTATGCCATAGTAACAAAACATAATAAAGTTAAAATAATATCTGGCTGAATACAAGCTGGATCTTAAAAGTGAACATGTATAAATCAAACCTTGGAAAACACTACATAAAAAATTACATCAAAACAACTGTATCCAGAAATTCAAGAAACTGTCTCAAAAAAAAAAAAATCCAAAATTAAGAATGAAGACTAAAGGTTTAGTCATAGAAGTTCCCAAAACTAAGAATAACAGTTGATCTGCTTAACCAAAGATTCCCCTTCACTAAAAATGTGTCTTTCATTCTTATGTCATCTAAACTTCTAAAGATATTCAATTAGCTCAATAAAATAAATTATCGGTCAGCTCTATGAATTATTTGTTAAGGTTATAGGTTTTTCTTTTAGTCATTGTTTAGTCTCAGTTCTACAATCAACATTTTCTATGAATAACTTTACTACAAAATACTCCCGCAAATACACTTCTAAGCAACTTCTGAGCATTTGCTTTGGCATACGATTCTAAAGGAGCGCTCCCTCCAGAGGGCCTCAGAGCTCATTCTACACAGAGGCTTTCCAAAGCCTGGTAGCACACTCTATTCTGGGCGTGGGCTTCTCCAAGGTGGAGAAACTTGGAGAATACGCTCCCCCTTAAGCTTTGGTCGCTCAACTCGGCTTATTCATGTCATTAAACGTTTTAAATCAACAGAATAATGACATGCGCACTTCAATCTGCTAGAGCTTCTGCTAGGGGTTTTATTCATTTGAAAAAAGCTCAACAGATTCTGAAAGTTGAGAAACAGCTCTTTTCACTATTGATTAATAAATCTTTTCTGATAACATAAATTATACAATTCTTAGTAATCATCTCCCCATGATATATGGGAAATTATTTTGTAAATGAATTCTGGATGAGAATCTGCTGTTACAGTTATGGCTTAGGACAAATGGAATAGTAAAACTACTCCAGTCATTTACATGAAGATTTTTGGATGTAGGACTACATCTTTCAACTTCTTTTTATAGATAATGTGAGGAATTTAGTCCATTTCGAGTTTTTCTGAAAGCATGTGATGCACCACGTTCAGGGATGAAAAAAATCTTGTGAAGATTTGTCATTACATTCACACGATAAACTTTGAACAGATTTACTCAGACATCGGCAACATCGGGGCTTACTGATACATGGTAAGGAGATGCTGAACTAACGTCAGTCTCTTTTCAGGGTGAAGGTCTTGACATGGAAGAGGATCATGATTCGTCACAGAGAAGAAGTTCCTCTGGACACCAGCTGGACTCAAGAGAGCTTTGACTCCCTCCGAAAGTTTTCGGGTTTCCGGGAGGCCATGTTTGAACCCCATGGCTCCAGGGGAAACCACATGGACCTCGGACAGCTCTATCAGTTCCTCAGTGACCGAGGGTGTGCAGACATATTTCAGATGTACTTTGGGATTGAGGGGAAATGACGTGGGGAGATGGTCTCGTTGTTTTAAAGCATTAACCCGGGAGTTCTGGTGACACATACTGGAATGAAACTACTCGGATGTAAAATGAACTATTAAACTTTATGAAGAACAAAATCTGCTTTTATACACAGCTGTTTGATACTGTGGCTGTGTTAAATTGTCAGCTGCCAATGTCTCTAGCCATGTCCAAGTGCTCTCCATCACAGGGCTAGCTTTGAGCTTAAATTAATGAATTAAAACGCAAGTAAATACAGTGCCTATAGAAAATCATCATACCCCTTTGAAATCGTTACATTTTTTCTCATACAGCCTGAAATTAAACCCCATTCCAAATAACTTTTCCAGCTTTATTTACAAATTTGGTCTTACAATCAAACATATGAAAGAAAAAATACAACAACAGTTCTTCAACTGAATATTAAACAAAAAACTATAATAACAGGGTTGGAAAAGTCATCAGCCCCTTGGCTTAATATTTAGTTGAGCCACCTTTTGCTTTAATTACAGCCAAAAGTCTGTTTGAATATGTCTGTACAAGCTTTGCACACCGTGACTGGGGAATATTTCCCCATTCTTCTCTACAGAATTGCTCAAGTTCAGTCAAATTCTTTGCGGAGCGGCGATGGACTGCTCTCTTCAAATCCATCCACAAATTTTCAATTGGGTTAATGTCAGGGCTCTGACTTGGCCACTCAAGAACATTCACCTTCTTATCTTGGAGCCATTTTGCTGTTGTTTTGGCAGTATGCTTAGGGTCATTGTCGTGTTGGAAGGTAAATGACCTGCCCATCCTCAGTTGTCTAGCAGATGGACGCAGGTTTTCCTCAAGAATTTGGCAGCATCCATTTTCCCTTCAATCCTGACCAATCGCCCAGTTCCAGCTGAAGAGAAACATCCCCACAACATAATGTTGCCACCACCATGCTTTACAGTAGGTATGGTGTGTCTTGGGTGATGCGCGGTGTTTGGTTTTCGCCAAACATAACGTTTGGAGTTTAGTCCAAAAAGGTCAATTTTGGTCTCATCAGACCATAGCACCTTTCACCAGAAGGTATCAGACTCTTCCAAATGAGTTTTTGCATAGCGCAAGCGAGACTGGGTGTGACACTTTTTTAGAAAAGGCTTCTTTCGAGCCCCCCTGCCATACAGGCCAGCTTTATGTAAAGCTTGGGAGATAGTTGTCACATGCACAGACTGACCAGACCCAGCCATAAAGTCCTGCAAGTCCTTCAAAGTTGCCTTTGGCCTCCAGGTAGCTTCTCTTACCAATGTCCTCCTGGCTCTGTCATTTAATTTGGATGGACGGCCTGATCTTGGCAATGTGCTGGTGGTGCCATAGGCCTTCCACTTCTTAATGATGCTCTGAACAGTACTCCGAGGGATAGCTAAAGCCTTTGAAATGTTTTTGTAGCCTTCTCTTAACTTGTACCTCTTGACAACTTTATCCCGAAGGTCATTTGAAAGCACTTTTCCAACCATGGTGAATTCTTTGCAGTACAATGCACTACTAACAGTGGATTCTTTAAGAAACTGCTCTTTTTATTCTAAAGGCAATCAACACCACTACTACTGATGTCAGATGGGGCAATTAACCAGGTGTTTAATATTGAAGTTGATTACTTGCACCTGAGCAGGTTTATAATGTCATACTCTAAGGGGCTGATCACTTTACCAAACCAGGCATTTCACTGATTCATTTTGATTCATCCTCTGGAATTTATTTAAAGTATATTTTTACTTTAATGATGAGAATTGCAATGTGTACATCCAGCTCTTAACTGCACTTAAGACTTAATCTATTTTATTTTCCAGGGTGTGACAAAAGGTAAAGTATTTCATAGGGTATGATGATTTTCTATAGGCA
>SRMA01027335.1:609651-625592 GCA_007224835.1 Danionella cerebrum
GATGAGACAAATGTGACTCACACTCAATAGTAGGAACTGTTATTAGTAATGGTTATAAAGGTCAGTCCTACGAAGGCTTCATGAATTTAAAGACCTTCATAGGACACAGACTTGCTAATGGGACATGGCTAATAACTCTCACAGTAGATGAACACATTAAACAAGTAGGAGATGCTAACAGTTAATTGTGATATATATTTGGTCAGGTTCTTGGACCAAAACCTGAGCTTCCTGATTCTCAGTATGAAGATACCAAGAACGATGTATCCAACAGGAAGTCAGCCAAACTGTACAAGGTGCACATTCTAAACTCTACATTTCCCAGATCAATTTACCTAAAAGTTATCCTAATGGTTTATTGTGGTAAATGTTTTCGTTCAGGTATCAGATGCCTCTGGAAGTTTGTCTGTCTCTTTGGTGGCTGAGGAGAACCCATTTCCCCAGAGCGCACTTCATTCCACTGACTGTTTTATTTTGGACCATGGTTCCAATGACAAGATATTTGTCTGGAAAGGTGAGCTCCACAGATTTAAATGTTCAAAATTTTATTTCTTTGGACATGCTCTAATTTCTTTACTGAAACAGGCAAGGGAGCTAATAAAGAGGAGCGAAGTGCAGCTATGAAGGCCGCAGAGGAATTCATAAGTCAGATGGGTTATCCAAAATACACAGGAGTTCAAATTATTCCAGAGAATGGAGAAACTCCTCTTTTCAAGCAGTTCTTCAAGTTCTGGCGTGATCTAGAACAGACAAAGGGCTTGGGACAAGTGTATGTGCCCAACAAAATTGCAAAGATCAAGAAAGTCCCCTTTGATGTATCATCCTTACACAAATCGGAAGCGATGGCTGCTCAGCATGGAATGCTAGATAATGGGAAGGGTGAAAAAAAGGTAAGAGTTCTGAAAAATGTGTCATCGTAAACAGACAGAACAAACACTATGGTCCTGCTTTTCTCCACTTTAAAAAGATCTGGCGTATTGAGGGATCGGACAAGGTTCCAGTAGACCCATCCAAGCACGGACAGTTCTTTGGAGGGGACAGTTACATCATCCTGTACACCTATAGTCACAGTGGACATCAAGGGCAGATTATTTATATATGGTAAGAACTCCAAGTCAGGTCTGGAATTCTCTCAGGTTGAGCTACCTGAATACCCAAGGCTTTTGTTGCTTGTCTTGTGTAGTCATGTCACTGGAGACCACTTGTGTAACTTTAGACTAGAGCTTTGGAACTGTGTCGTTTCACAATACTGGTCTATTGTTGATAACTATGATGACGAGTCATTACCACAGAAAAGTTCAGGCGTTTTTCTTTTATAAATATATCCACAGGCAGGGTGAAGAATCAAGTCAAGATGAAAAAGGAGCTTCTGCTATTTTGGCTGCCCAACTTGATGGAGAGCTTGGTGGAAGGGCTGTGCAGGTGATTGCTTCCACAAGCCATATGCTTTCAGAATTCTTAATGGAAAATAACAAAAGTCTTAAAAAGATCCATGAAGGTTTTTATTATTAACGAAATGTCTGCAATGCCTTCTGAAAAATGATCCGGCCTACTCATTACTATTAACCTGTGTGTCATCAGCGCCCAGTCTCACATTGTTAATAGTAATTTGTAGTCATATGGCACATGAGCAACAACAGTTTTAAAAGTATATGTTGATTACTCTGGTCTAAACAACTGTGCTCAGTTTCTTCATCAACTAAAAATTAAAGATCCAGTGAATACAGTACAGGTCCTTCTAAAAAAATGTGCATATTGTGATAAAGTTCATTATTTCTGTAATGTACTGATAAACATTAAACTTTCACATATTTCTGATTAATTTACACACAACTGAAATATTTCAAGCCTTTTATTGTTTTAATATTGATGATTTTGGCAAACAGCTCATGAAAAGGTTCTCTAAGTGAGCGATTAACCTAATAATCTGAATCTAATACCTGAGGCTTTTAAAAACTCCCAGTCTGGTTCATTACTCAAAACCACTGCAATCATGGGTAAGACTGCTGTCCAGAAGACCATCACTGACACCCTCAAGCAGGAGGGTAAGACACAGAAAGAAATTTCTGAACGAATCGCTATTCCCAGGGTGCTGTATCAAGGCACCTCAGTGGGAAGGAAACAGTGTGGGAGAAAACGCTGCACAACGAGAAGAGGTGACCGGACCCTGAGGAAGATTGTGGAGAATGAGCGATTCCAGGCGAGATCTGCGGAAGCAGTGGATGAGTCTGGAGTAGAAACATCCAGAACCACCGTGTACAGGCGTGTGCAGGAAATGGGCTACAGGTGGCGCATTCCCCAGTTCAAGCCACTTCTGAACCAGAAACAGCTGCAGAAGTGCCGGACCTGGGCTACAGAGAAGCGGCACTGGACTGCTGCTCAAATGTAAATCACGGTGTCAGAGTCTGGAGGAAGACTAGGGAGAGGGAAATGGCAAAATGTCTGAAGTCCAGTGTTAATTACCCACTGTCAGTAATGGTCTGGGGTGCCATGTCAGCTGCTGGTGTTGGTCCACTGTGTTTTGTCAAGGGCGGGGTCAATGCAGCTAGCGATCAGGAGATTTTGGATCACTTCATGCTTCCATCTGCTGAAAAGCTTTATGGAGATGAAGATTTCATTTTTCAGCACAACCTGGCACCTGCTCACAGTGCCAAAACCACTGGTGAATGGTTTACTGACCATGGTATTACTGGTGCTCAACTCTCCTGAGCTGAACCCCATAGAGAGTCTTTGGGATATTGTGAAGAGAAAGTTGGAGGAGCATCCTGGGCCTCCATAACACCTCAGCAGTGCCAAGGGCTGATCGCCTCCATGCCATGCCACATTGAAGCAGTCATTTCTGCAAAAGGATTCCCAACCAAGTAAGTATTGAGTGCAGAACTGAACAGAATTATTTGAAGGTTGACTTTTTTTTTGAGAATTTTTGGTTTTCATGAGCTGTATGCCAAAATCATCAATATTAAAACAATAAAAGGCTTGAACTACATCAGTTGTGTGTAAATTAATCTGAAATATATGAAAGTGTAATGTTTATATTAAAGAAAATAATGAACTTTTACAATATGCAAATTTTTTTAGACGGACCTGTAATTTTATGAAGACACAAACAATTGAAACGTAGGTTTGCTCTAAATCTTTTCACCGTTTTGTGAAAGTTCAATCCAGAACAAGTGAGTGCATTTGTTTAAAGAATATTTTCTCCATCGTTAATATGTCTACCTCAAAGCAGAGAGATGTGACCAAGAAAGAAAAGCACAAAAAACTGTTTGGTCTATGTTTTAAATGGGAGTGATTTTTTTTCCATTGATGAATATAATCTGTTTGTTACAAACGTACAAAAACAGGTCATAATTTGAATTGGGTCATAGCTGTTAAATACGGTAAGGGTGTGACACATAGTGGCTAACATGTTTGGCTGAATTTATGTGGGAGTCCTCCCATGGTACAAAAAGTTCAGGTTGTTGTGACAGGAGGGGATGCAAGTGTATATGCAACAGTTGTAGAGTGGTGACTTCCAGCTCTTACCAATGCCTTTTTCCCAATGTAAGCTGAGATGCGTATCAGTTGGCACTGAGATCCTAATTAGTGTGAATAGATCTGGAGTGTGAACCAACAGAGCAACAGAAATTGTTGAAGTACAACTGAAAAAAATAATAAAAAGTAATAATGGCTGTTTGAATATTTATTAAGGTATGCGTAAATCAGGGTAAAGAACCTGCTCATCTCTTGAGTATCTTTGGAGGACAACCGATGGTTGTGCACAAGGGTGGGACTTCACGAGAGGATGGCCAATCAATAGCTTCAGCAACCCGCCTTTTTCAAGTGCGTACAAACCCTGCTGGACATGCAAGAGCTGTTGAAGTGAGTTGAAAATGAACAAATACATTTAATGTTTGATTTTCACCATATTATGAGCTGGTTGAAGTTCATGTATAGTTGAGTTATGACATTTTTCCTAAAACAGGTTGATCCAATTTCCTCCAACCTCAACTCCAACGATGCTTTCGTCTTGGTGACTCCTTCAGGCTCTACACTGTGGCTGGGTCAGGGTTCCAGTGCTGCAGAAAAGAATGGGGCCCAGCAGCTTGGAAGCATTTTAGGAGCAGACCTTTCAGAGATATCTGAAGGAATGGAGGGAGGTGAGGGTTTAGTTTTTCCAGTTTTCTCACTATTTTAAGGAAACATACTGTAACTCTCTTTGTCCAGATGACTTCTGGAGCGCTCTGGGGGGAAAAGCTGAGTATCGGACTTCCGAAAGACTCAAACAAAAAATGGAAACCCATCCTCCGAGGCTCTATGCATGCACCAACAAAACTGGACAGTTCCTTGTAAGTTTTCATAATATACATTTAAACTTAAAAGATTCTTACTCTTATGCCAGGATAGATGGATTGGGAAATGATCTCTGGCAGGAATCAAACCAGTAGATCAACAGACCAGGACCTATGGCTGCAGAGCCACTTTGAACACTGAGCTGACACTTTCAGTTGTTAATGTTTTGTTTTTAGTCATAAAATAGTTGTATCTTTTGAGATTAAAGGGTTTGTGGGACATTTAAACTAAACTTGAATGTTTCAAAGGTCTAAATGTGCTTGAGAAGATAAGTGTTTTTGAAACACAAACCAATAAATCACGTGTGCTATCCTTGCAGTGCAAAATAATTGATTAATATTGTTAACAATAATGATCTTACATGCACAACATGAAACCCTTTAACTCTGGGTGAAAAATCAAAAGGACATCTAAATTAGAGCTGCAGCTAATGATTATTTAATGGCAAAATACAAACATTGTAGAAGTAATTTTGTCCATTTATGCCACAGTGTGTGACCGCGCTTCGCTAAAATGCATAGCAGCAGTCGTGTGAGCCAAACCTCTTTAGCGATATGTGCTTTGGGCTAAAGACGAGTGGGCCCAGCCTCTCATACGCTGTTATTCGACAGACACACAAGTGTGGTGTTCGCTCCGCCTTCCATCACGACAGTTGGATGACTGCGAAGAGTGGATTCCTCTCTCTGCAAAGCGCTGATTACCCAGACATTATGCCTCTTAAGTTTTTTTAAACGAAGCTTTGATTACAACAATTGTAATAAATAATTTGTATTGTGGGATTTATTTGGTGAAAAACATATCAAAAGGCTTTTTTGATGCAAAAGCTTGGTTTGAATCGCTCCAGATTGAAGAGGTCCCAGGGGAGATGACCCAAGAGGACCTGGCAACAGATGATGTCATGATTCTGGACACATGGGATCAAGTAAGCTGTGGGACTTGCAAGTATATTTGCCCTAAAAGACACTAGGTGCGTTCGACTTCATGCGGCGCTGCGCAGACCGATCGGCGGCTGACTTGAAGTAGTGCATGCCGGTTAGAAATTCTGTCCGACTTGAACCGGCGCTGACGTCACGTGACGTTCACGTGTGGCATCAAAGTAACGCGAGAGCGTTTCGATAACAGCCGGCTTGCTCAGCCAGAGCAGCGTTTTAGGAGCGACTGCGCCAGGATATGATGACGTCACAGCTTCTCATGATTGGCCACATTCACCACATGACGATGATCACGTGTGTTTCGTGCTTCAAGCCATACAATTGCATAACAAATCAATTTGCATACCATTTCGTAAATAGTTTACGATCTTTTGACTGCAGTACATTTTTTTCCCTTAAATTATTTTTATTGGATTTGTGCATACGTTTATTATTGTCCTTTTTTCATACAGACCAACTATAGTATTCAGCTGCATATTTGAGTAATATTTTTTTATGGAATAACTAAAATGTCAGTAATTTAATGTAATGTGGTTTTAATGTGGTACATTAAATGTAATCCAGTTCATCTGCGACAAAGTAGGCAAACGTCATGTTTCAGGAAGCAACGAGATCTCAAACGTGTCCGACTTGACGGCTCCGTTTTCAGCTCCTCCCCGGCTACTTTCGGCTAATCTCGACGATCGGTCTGCGCAGCGCAGCATGGGCTCGAACGCACCTACTGCCATTAATGCATGAATGTTTCTTCCAAGGTCTTTGTTTGGGTTGGAAAGGATGCTAATGAAGATGAAAAAAGTGAAACGCTGACTTCAGGTGAGGAGAACTTCCAGGAGTAAGTAATATTGTGTGAATCCTTTTAATAAAAGTGTAATCTTCTCACTCTAGCGGCGAAATACCTCGAATCAGACCCTGCTAACAGAGACCAAAGGACCCCCATTGTTACAGTGAAGCAGGGCTTTGAGCCTCCCACCTTCACGGGTTGGTTCCTGGGTTGGGACCATGGCTTTTGGAGTTCTGACCCCCTACAGCGAGCAATGGCTGGTCTGAAAATGTAATCTGAGCACTAAAAGATTGTAAATTTTTTACGTATTTATGTTTTATTAATTTGTGTAGTAAAAAAAAAGTAATGTTTCTAAAGCAGTCAGGTAAAAACAACCATATCCTTTCATTCATTACCATCACATATTTCCTTCATTTCTTGCTAATAGAAATAGCTGAACATTATTTAAACTTGTACATTCTCTTCTTGCCCCATCTCTTCTTGGCTGCTACTGCATTCATCCTCAATGTCTTGAAAAATATCAGAAAGAAGGAAGCTTTCTTTCTGGTCAACATACAGCTCACTATCATCATATTCCTCATTGTCCTTCACCAGTTGTGGCAAGACTTTCTCATAAAGGTAGTCCACGATGTCTGGAAGAAAACAGAGTGGACCTGCAATTAGTCTGTTGTTCAAGCAGCATGCTCCAGTAATTAGTTTTTGTCAAATCACAGCTCAATTAATCGTACACCAGAGATTCCTGGAAGTCCCTCAACGCTTGAAGTTGTTTACGAGTCTGGTTTGAAACGGGGAAAGCAGTCGGTTCTGCTGTAAACGCTTACCTCCAAAGCACTTTTGTTTCCAGTTCGGTACATGGCAAACTTTTAGTTGATGCCATTTGACTTGCACATACGCTGGAGGAACATCTCTATTAGACAAAGAACAAAAGACACCAGCTGCATTTATTAAGCTCGAACATTATTCTAGTTACATGCTGGAAACCCTCTTTTAATCAACTCTGCATCTAGAAATCTTACACTAGAGCTGCGGCTAATGATTATTTTTGATTTATCTACCACAGTAGACAGTCGATGTTATCTCCTGACAAATGTCCAAGCGCAGTGAGAAAACTACTAGAAGCACGGAGACCTGTGGCTTTTACACACCCATGCGGTGGCTGCACTGCACTTTTGCGATTCAGTCATTAGCAGGCTGCGTCTTTCTGTTTGCGTTTACAAATTAGAGCACAGACCCTCTTCTGAAAACTAGATGGCGCTTCGGTGAAATGCAATTCACATCGTGTGAAGTGCATTTATGGAGAAAGGGAAGAGGATGAGCGATCGTTTATCTGTCAATATAAACCCAAACTATTCATTTCCTGGAAAACAAACCACTTCTTTATTAAAGCTGGTTTCAGACGCATGATTTTAGACCTGATTTTGTGTTTATACCCATAATTACATACAGATCGGACCTCGTGCCCACAGGCTAGCGAGATGCTTCTCAAATATCTGCGTCTGTCGGTGAGTCACAAACGTATATCTCATAGCACTCATCTGTGTAGTATTCAGACAGAGTTTCTGGTTTCAGGACCCCTAGGTACTAGAGATGCAACACAAAGCTCACGGTTCAGCATGTACCGTGGTTTTTAACCACAGTTTTCAATTCAGTTCCAGTTCCTTAAAACTGAAAAGTCTTTTTTTTTTTTACCGTTCTTTGTATGGATCGCTGTGATGATGGTTTCAAGACATCCTCCCCATTTAAAGCACATAATTCTACTTGGAGTGTAATCATTAATTTATTGTTGATGCTTATGTTGATTATTTGTGTTATTTAGAAACAGGCATTGATTTTCGAGTGTGTTTATTGCTTACATTGCCCTGCTGACACCATTTCCTCCACTTCCTTCCCTTGGTCAGGATTAAACCAATATGAGGTTGAGAGAGTGGGTTGTAAAACTATTTATATTTATGTGAGGATTTTAACTGTGAATATGAAATGTGGATTAGTTTAATGTACTGATATGAGTGTTTAGAGAGGTGACGGTTTTGTTAAATGAGCTGATGCTAAATTAAACAATTGTGTAATTTTCTTTGTCCCCTCCACTTGGTATGCCCCAGTTATGTCTAGTGCAGGACTGTGGATAAAAGGAGGGGGAAAAGCTGGGCTCAGCTCAGCAAGGTCTAGTTTGTTGGCTCAAAGGGTACATGGAACTGAATAGTCGTGAACCTTTTTCTTGTGTATGTGAGATTACTTTATTTGAAAGTATCTGCACAGCTTTACTGTCGTGAGTTTAGTTTAGGAAGAAGTTTAGTTAATTAGGTTTTTTTTTTGTTATTTAGCTGAGTATTTAAGGTGTTTTTGTTACTTTGTTTTTTTGGTTTTCGGTTTTGTTTGTTCCTGTATCACGCGATGGAAAATAAAATCTCAAAAATACTGCATTCAACTTGTCCCCGGACTCTCCTTTCTCCTCCCTTGGCTCTTGAAAACCACATTAAAACATTCGCATGAACTGATGAATAACGGCTGTTTGATAGAATTTACTTTATTTTGCTAAATCGTATCTACAAAAATGAACTTCAAATTATAACAATGAAATAAACAATCATAGCTAGGTGGACATGAGCTTCTTCAGCAGCAAGAGAGGGAAAAGTTACAGGCACCTAGCGGTCATGAAACCAGCTGTCTGAAGATGAGCGCTTGTGTTTCATGTTTCCTTTTGATTAATAACATCTGATAGAACATCGCTGGCACACAGAGACATTTTTTTGTCGTATTCTTTTGCAAAGCCAGCAAAGAGCGAATGGCGTCTCTTCAGCGCTGACAGTTCTTCTCTGGCTGTGTACGGGACACGTGAAGTCCTCTAACTTTAGTGCTCGCTGATTGGATATTTACACAAAGGAGAAGTTCATTGATTGGATGATGTGTGCAAAAGCAGATGTCAGGGAATTAAATGCATGTCTGCACAATGAAACTAATATTAATCCATAAGATATTCATATGAGGAACCAAAAAACCAGGGTGTAACCAAACCGAGGATGCTGTACCAAATGGTTCAGTATAAAACCAGTTCAGGATAGTGGCATCCCTACTTTTGCCTGCGTCAAATCTCTCTCTTCTTGCGCAAATCCGCTCACTGCTGAAGAAGCTTGGCCCGCCTTGCTATAATTGTTTATTTTGTTTATTACATTTTTGTAGAAGTGTCTTGATGTTTAATTTAACAAAAAGTGAATTCTACGAACGGCCGTTATTTCTCTGTTCATGCGATCCATACATAGAACGATTAAAAAAAAATTTGCTGAGCCATCAGAACCGAACCGAGAGGTTTGTGTACCGTTGCATCCGTACTGGTTGAGCGTATTTATTTTATGTATTAGCGTAATCTATTACACTGGCGAGCAGAATTACAAATACGTTGTTACTTTACTTAAGTAGAAATTTTAGGTATCTGTACTTTACTGAAGTAATTATTTTTCAGACTGCATTTTACTTCTACTCATTACATTTTTGCCCAATAATCTGTACTTTCTACTTATTACATTTTAAAAATAGCCTATTTAATTTCAGTCTGTCATTTAAAAAAAAAAATAGTTGTAGATTGTAGTTGGTACGCCACCCATGATCCCACCTGCGCATCACGTCACACGCACCAGCAAGAATGTTTGAATCAATTAGCATTTACGATTGACGGCATCTTAGCTATATTATTGTTATATGCAATATTTGGATGTAATCGTTGTATTCGCAACACTTAAGTTTTGTTATATCGTTACATTAGTGAGCAAGTAACGTAATAAAAATGTTAATTTTTAAGCCATGATTTGCTTTGTAGCACCCAAGCGATCCAACCAGAGATCACACTCAGTGTGAGATTTTAATTTCGACTCAAATGTTATCTGAGCTTTTAGAACTATTATATATAATACTAACTATATGTATCAAGTTAATTGTGCAAAGCTATAATAAAGTGTGTGTTAGTCAAGATCCTGTTTGTGTATGAGAGTTGTTTTGTACTAAAATGTGCTCTTTTTCAAACATTAACATCACATAAATAACATTATTACATATAATTTGCAAATATAAATTTCTGACAAGGTGAGGTAGTGCGCTCCCCCTTACTTTACTTAGTTGAGAATATTTGAGCGTGGAAGCAATTCTGTGGTCAGTTAGCGAGGAAGTGTGCTTGTGTGTGTTTAGTGCAGTGTTGCGTTAAACTGTGAGTAAACAATCGTCTCTCGTCCATTATTACAGCAGCAGCTTATGTTTGTAAACCTGACTGATGAAATGATCTGGTGCATACACTCCTACTGATTAAAGCAATCAGCATATGATACTGAAGAAGTTTATATGACTGATCAAACTGGTCAACACTCACCCTAAAACAGCCGTAAGATCCTCCCAGTGGATATCCACAGCATCTTCCACTTCCATTTCATACATTCTGTGTGAAAAACAATTGTTTTAAAAAGTAAAATATGGCAAAAAAAATTAAATTTCAAGAGAACACAACATATTAAAGCTCATAAAAAGAAGCGCTCACGCTTTGATGAGCTTGATTTTGGCCTGTAGAGCGGCGCGTCCTCGATAGGTAAACCCCGAAGACATCCGAAAAGCCAGCTTGGTCATCCTTTGTCACAACAGAAAGCTTCATTATTCAAGGCAGAGTCCATGATTTCTCAGAGCCAATATTTACATTCAAACTGATCAAAACAATCCCAACATGTGAACATCCCATCCCCATAACTTGAGCCATATCCAGCTGCAGGTGCACCACTCTCAGGACACCCATGTTTGTGGGAGCGTACCCCTGACCTAAAACCCTGAAACTAATTGGCATTTTGATGATGACATTTAGGAGTTAATAAAGCACTTTATCCTTAATTAACTGCACCTGGCAATATAAAGTTCTCGTGAGCGGAGAATTTATTTTTGTGCTTTATGATTTCCTTCTCTATGTACACTTTCATCATCAATTTTACCATCACACGTCCGTCCACTAGATGACTTCATTAAGTGCCTCGACTCCACCACTCTTGTGTTCTCTGATGTGATGGGAGTGTCTCCAGGCTCTGGTCGCTTCCTGGCTCCAGAGTCTCTTCTCAGACAGCCCGCCTGACATGCATTCAATGCTCGCCCAATATGCCTTGCATCCCCAGGTTAATTATCAGCTTGGTGGTGAACTCTTTTTATGTACAGATATCCAAAAGAAATAACTAGGTGGCGCAGTGAGTTGGAAGGTTGTCGGTTCGAGGCTCGCCGGTGACTTTCCTGGAAGGAGTTTGCATGTTCTCCCTGTGCTTGAGTGGGTTTCCTCCGGGTACAATCCCAAAAAACATGCGGTTAGGTTACTAGAATAATCTAAATTTCCCCTTAGGTGTGAATGTGTGTGTTGCCCTGCATTGGACTGACGACCTAGTGAACCTGGCGATATGTCCAGGGTGTACCCCCAGCTCTCAGACCCCACGACCACCCCAAAATGCAATAAGCGGGTTAGAAGATGGGAAAAAAACTAAAATAACAGCAAACAGACTTTTGTGTTCTCGAACTCACGCTGAGGAAGTGGTTTTAGTCACACAACTGCACTTCATGCAGACTCAAATACCTCTGACCATTCTTACACAGGTGTTCTGAGAGTGCTGGTCACGTGATTTGGCTGCAGCTGGACACTATTGCATAGCTCCTCTTCACATGCACAAACAGCCACTGATAAAGGGTCAATTTAAAAGATAAATAGGTGGAAACAGAAGATTGGCTGCTCAGAGACTGAAAGCCGCTACACACAGATTCAAATGTTTCCTGCGAAAACGCACCTCAATCGAAAACCAAGGATTTAGGAGTAGATGGGAAGACACCACCTTCAGGTAGGGAGTGTCATTGCATCAATATTTCCTTGACCCAGAGAAGAGCAAGCTCATGCAAATCTCAATTTGGATCGGTGTGTTGAGGTCTTTACAGTATCTAAGAGTAATTGCTTAATGTATGGTTATAAAATGTAGTTGATAAGCTCTCATATCCCTCCACGTCAGGAAACTACAATACAGCCAATTACTGCTGATATGATTCTGTTTCAACTCCATTAATTGAATCAATCAAACAATGACTCACCACTTCTCTCTGCATTTGGTCCAATTTCTTGTTTTAACACTGGCGGAAATCTTGTACCAGGGCAGTTTTTGATAGAGAGCTTCTCTGCTGACTCTTTTTGGTAATTTGTTCGGAGACTTGGATGTGAGCGCAGACACAACATGGTGTTTGACAGCCCTCAAAAGCCTCTGCACCTCCTCATTAGACCACGGCCCGGTGTTGATAGCTGTGTGATGTAACACGATGAGTTTGAGTAACGACAACAAAAGCGAACCGTTAAAATGACATACTTCTGTGTGAAAAGCGTTTCTCCAGGGAATAACGGCTCCGATCGGTACGCTCAGAAATCTCCGCCCAGTTACTGCCATACATTTTATGATACTTGAGCAGCATTCTGTCTTCCTCCTCTGTAAAACTTTTCACAAAGGTAGAAAAATAAATTAAAGCACAGCGTTCTCGAATTACATATATTCTGGAACATTTACTTACTTCCCCTTGTTGTTTCGATCATCATAAACCTTTGTGCCTCGTTTAAAAACATGATTGCATGACCTGGGAATGCCGTCCGCTGTTTATGTCAAGGAAAAAAAAAATCAATTTTTTTTATATTATTATTCAAATGTAACTATTCATCAACAATTTCACCATTAGAGGTCACATTAAAAAGGAATGCATACGTGAAATGTGATCTATTTGATTTATACACCCAAATACCACCCAATCTGCCAGCCACTGGTTCTAACAGCAGTGCCAAAATTAGTCTGTTGGTTCACAAAACCTGTGGTGAAAATGTTAGTCGTCCCTTTGGATTGTATCAAAAAAACCTATTGGTTGAGTTAAATACTGTTCCTAATCACAGTGGAGCAGATTAAAACAACTAATTTCCGACGTGTCCGTTGAAAAAGGGCAACAAGCAGTTATTCCATGTTCAATAAGACTCCAGGTCTCTACACATTAATCGCAAACTGGATTTTATCGGGGAGAGGCTGGCAGCGATGCAACGGAAGCTGGATAAACTGGAGACTGCCCTTTGAAGGACAGTACGGATTAGGCTCTTTTTGAGCTACCTTCCCTAATGTATATCCATTTCTCTCTTTCTCTCAAGTTGGCACCGCAGATGCCTGCCTCGGTCTGTCACCAAAGTATATTCCTTGTATTTGCAAACCTACTTGGCAATAAAGCTCATTCTGTTTCTGACATTACCTGTATTAACTGCACTTGTTTGAGCTCAAACTCAAAGAACACCAGGGACAAAACTGCTGAAGACTGTGATGGGCTGCATGATGATACAAAACAGCTTTCAGACAGTTATACATAGCTATATAAAGTTATATAAACAGTCCGAAGAGTTTGCGAGCACGACTCTTTTTAGTAACACACTATATTTCTTTTTAGTAACACACTATATTCGTAGATTAAAATACGTTCCCCTCCTTAAGCACATATCCAAATTTATCTGCAAAACCCATCATGATGATGCAAAAGGAAGCAAGGAAGGTCATGTGGTACTAAATCTATTTGGAGGAGTAACAACAAGCTTTGTGATGTTTTATGTTTTCTTTGTCCAAAGAGGGTACGACAAAAGAAGGTTGGATGAAACCATGTATCTCAAAACTTTGGCCAACAACCTTCTCCCAGTAAGACATTGGGTTGTGAGTGGGTCTTCCAGCATGAGAATGATACCAAACGCACAGCTCGGGTAACTAGAAGCGGCTCCATAAAATGCAATGACAGAAATAACAGAAAATCTATGGTGGGAACTGACACAGGGCAAAACTTCTGGAGAAGACCTGTAAAGAGGAGTGAGCCAAAATCCTTCTGCAAAGGTGAAGATCTGCTTAAGAACTACAGGAAATATCTTAGCTCAATTTCATGACAAATAGTAAACTCTACACTTCTATACAATAGTTTTTTCAGCCAAAAAAAAAACTTGGAATTCTTCATTTGAAATCTATCCCACTTCACATAATTTGCTTTTGAAACTATTTACCGGTAAATTCTCACTGAACCATTGTGAAACAACCAAATAAAGTGGTACCCCGAGATACGAATATACTTCCTGTTGACAATGAAAAAATGGATAAACTAAAAGCTAACCCTTCGGGCTCTAATCTGGGCTGCTGTTGGTAGCGATTAGTGGTTCTGGCAACAGCACTCAGGGACACAAGTTTTTCCCAATGTTCTTGAATTACGTGACAATGAAAATGCAGAGAATACATAAAAAAGAAATAAAAATAAAATCTATATTTTTCCTTCAGAGCAGCAGCAATTCTTCAAGGTAACTTCCACACAGTTTTGGAAGGAACTCTGCTTGTATGTTGTTCCAAACATCTTGGCGAACTGGAACCTAAATTTCTAAATCACTTCCAGTACTTTTCTTTTATGCTGAGGAGTTTTAAACGACTGCCCATGTGCTTGTGGGTCATTGTCGTGCTGCAGAATCAAACTGGGGTCAATCATATACCTCTCTGATGGTTTTTAATGAATCCAGATTAAATATCCAACTGCACCGATGAAATGCAGCCTCAAATGTTCAAGGAGGCTCCACCATGCTTCACTATTATCTACAGACACTCATTATTACACTGCTCTTATTGTAAGTCAAATATTTCATATGTTCACCTGGTGCTATTTTCTGATGTCAGTTCCTATGTTTTCCTGCAAACTTGAGTAGCTTGGCTCCCATGTCAGAGGTATGGCTTTTGGCTGCAACTCTTAAATGAAGACCACTCCGGGCCATACTGTCCAGAAAGAAGATAGGTCAACCTGGGTCCTTCTGATTTCTGCCAGTTCTAAACCAAGGTAATAATGGTTTTGAATTTTAACTCGTTTCCAGCACTCATACCTGCTTATAAACTTTAAGAAAAGATAATTAGCTGAAAAACACATACCGATATGTTCAAAAAAACAGTGTTGTTTTTTCAGGTTCCTCAGCATCTTAGCCTCACGTGGGAAGCGTTTTGGATGAAATAGCATGATTGGATCTTTCACTCCTGTGAGAGCCATAAAATCCTGAACGTTCTGTCCTAATCTGAGATTTTCTGCTGCAGAGAATCTTCCACATCTCAATGTAATACCTGAGGGCAATGGAAAGAGCAAAAGCACACTTTTAAAATGACATATAAATAAACGATAACGATGTCAGATGAACACACAGCTTACCCTGCTCTCTAAACCGCCTGAATCTTGGCAGGTCGTACTTGAGCTGTTTTTTAATATCACTTGGTCTCTGCTGAGCGAAAGTGTTTTCAGGATAAAAATCACAGAGCTCCTTGAAGAGTTTAGGATCGACAGCAGATCCCCTCTTAGATTTAAACTTTCTTGTGCCAACAGAGCTGTTTTCTTGATGGGCTGAGTCAGAGACTGTGGCAGACTGTTCTTCTGAGGGCATGTTCTCGCAGTGTGTTCTTTTTTCCTTTTTCTTCTTCTTCTTCTTGTGGGGTTTTGGTTCACTTAGGGCTTCCAGTTCTTGTGGTTGTTCAATGAGCAAATCTTTGTGCTGCATTTCAAGGACATCAGAAACAGCCTCATCCAACACGGATGTCTCTCCACCTTTGTCTGCTTTTCTTCTCTTCTTCTTTTTTTTGCCAGTATCTGCAGTGCTATCCGGTTCGTTTACGCTCCTTTTCCTCTTCTTCTTGGACTGATTCTCAGTCAGCACCTCTGAGCTTCTTGTCATGTCCAGCTGCTCTAATGATTCTGGTTTGTTTATCTTTTTCTTCTTCTTCTTCTTCTTCGTCTTCGGTATTTTCCCTTCTGCGTCTATTATAATATGGGGTAAATCTGACAGAGTTTGGTCCATAGTGTGTTGATTCGAAGGCATATATAGGAAA
>SRMA01027335.1:630839-641531 GCA_007224835.1 Danionella cerebrum
CATGCTCCATATCTTCTGGTTCCGGTTCCGCCTGTTAGAAGAGCCTCGCTGCAGACTACATTAATGTGTGTCTCACGTGTTCGGAGTTGATTGAAAAGGGAGCATTTGTTCACAAGATTGTACGTTAATATTCTAACAGTGTTTAAGTAGATCGATAATCAGTGTCGGTGTGTTAAATGATGCGTTTGTGTGTTATTTGGTGCCTATCTCCAGAGCACATTGTGCGAGAGGCAGGGGTACACACTGTACAGGTCGCCAGTCCATCGAAGTCATTACTATTTGTTTATATGAGTGGAAAACAAGAGTGCCGGTCTCTGTGTGTCCTTGCCCAAGAACATCAATTTTACATCAACTTTAAACGAAGATGAACGTTTCACTTATAAAAGAAAAAAAAAACGATTTAATTTCGAACCTTAAGCAGCATTATCATTTAATGTCATTATAATGATTATTATAATAGTGCATAAACAACAGATCAAGAAAATCCTACTGACAATGTCAGAGATATGTTTTTGACTGATTATATTTGGTATTTTCGTGGTGTTTGTGTGTTGAAAGGCAGTTCTCCTAATTAATCTAAATGGGGAATTTAAATCATTCAATGAACCTGATGCATGTGAAGGAACATCAATATTTCTCTAAATAGAGATCATTCTTATGATTTAATGTCAGTGTGTTTACTGTGTCCACGTAGTATTATTTTGTGCAGAAATGAATATGTAATAATTATTCGCGATACCACAGGTATTGACAATTTAAAAAGTTTCAAGTACAATAATCATTTACTCTGAACAGTTTTATATTTTAATATTTAGCACCACAGTTATAATCACAAGGAACAAGTTCATATTATAGGATTCAACCAATGACAAAACCCCCTTTAAATTAGAGGACCTCGAAACTCTCCTGGACAGTTGTTGGGTGAGGAGCTCAAGAATATGTGTTCTGTTCTCATTTTGCAAACCAGCACGCTGATAAATCTTATTCACCACTTTGTTAGATGAATAAAACTTGTGAACCTGGATTCCCTCTGAGAGCGATTACTGAACCTGTGGGAAAATAAGGGGAATTTTCCAACAACAATGGGTTCAGTAACTCCGCAACTACTAATGATTTTAGCCATGTTTTCATAGTAAATGCTGTAAAATGCAGATATTTTGTTCCACTTAATATTTAACTATTTATAAAAAATAACCCCTTGCAGGTTCTAAGATTCAGGGTGGTTAAACACAAAACAATAACAACGTAACACAACAGACTTCTTTCTAATTACTTTATTTGATAAAATTTCAAATAATTCTCATCAAATTTGTGGTCAATTTAGTGTCACCAATCCACCTGATGTGCATGTCTTTAGACTGTGGGAGGAAACCGGAGTCCCCGGGGAAAACCCACACAGACACGGAGAGAACGTGCAAACTCCACTCAGAGAGGCTCCTCCAGGAGCTTTGTATCTGAGCAGCCCCGGTGATAACCACCAAGGCTCCGTGCTGCCCATGAGCTACCGTAGCCAGGCTCCCGTCATGTTTTGTCACGGACCTGCGCAAAAAGGGAGAGAAAGAGCAGTTTGAGCCAAGCTGTCTGGGTTCATCATTTGAACAACTTCTAAAGTGGCACATACCATGTGATCTCTTGTTAGTGTCTGTGTGGTCACTGTCAGGATCCGCTCTTGAAATAGATTCGGAACGACGAGGCTGTGGAGAGTCAGAAACTACTAGGCAGGAACAGAGTTAAATCTGATTCTGTTAGAATTTCTTTCCAAACACTGCTGATAGGGAAGTTATCTATACCAGAAGCCCCGCCTTGATTCTCAGATATATACATACCTGGATGTCGTCCCACCTCAGACATTCAGTGTAGACCAGAACCTGGTTACTCCTCGTTTTTTTTTTTTTTCAGTTTTCTAATTTTTTGTTTAAATTAAAAACAATGTTTTTTTTCTATCATGTTTGTACCTTTACCTCCTACCTTTATAGAAAACAATAATGTGTGGTGGAGAACCTGCAAAATAAACCAAACATTCCTTCAGTTTTGAATCATTGAATCAACATGACAAACATTTACTTCAAAAACCTTTTAAAGGTAGCAATCAAAAACAGTGATGGAACTCAATCAAATGTTTTTTCCCAGCGATTACAATACTGATGTGAAAATACTCACATACCCGTGATATCACACTACCGTGAGGGTGATGTGGAACAGACTGATACGGTTCCCCAAGGAGAACAGCATTAGATCTGAAACGAGTAACAACAGTCTTGTGTGAGTTAAATACAACTGTACTGTAACGTGGATGTGTGCCAGTCATTTGTGGTGGTTAGTAGGTGCTTCTCTTCATTGCCATCATACCTGCTGGAGCACCCAGCGGTACAAGGAGCTCATCCAGCGGTGCCGTGAGATCTGTTGAAGTGTCAGGCGTTCCTCTGGTCGTCGTTTCAGACACTTTCCGATCAGATCTTTACATCCTGTTAAGAGACAAAGGGTAAACCAAAGCAAGAGCAAATGTACTGTATACAGCTGAAAACTTAAATATGATTAATAAATCCTGAAGCTACACACTTCAAATATTTAAACCTTCATTTAAAACCCATTAGGATCATGGTTCAGTTGTGATTTGTGTGCAATGTATTATTAATGGATCTGATCACTTACTGTCATCAAGTGAAGGCGGCACCCAATATTGTCCGGCAAAGACGTCTTTGACCAAAAGGAATGGCGGACGTCCCATTAGCATAGTGAATAGCAGGATACCCAAGGACCAGACATTTGTTGGAATGGCATGGTATCTGGGCATCCCAAAGGCCTCTGGTGGCTGGAAATGAGCAGCACCTGTCAACCAAAGTAAGATGTTTCATATTTATATTCTACAATAAAAGCCCTCAGTAAATATACGCCACGACAAACAAAACAAAGTTTTTTGTAAGAAATACATGTCCAAACCTTGAGTAATTAATGCTAAAAATAATTTTTATCATGATTCAACCCAAGGCTTTTTCCACAGATCTGCAAATGAATTCAGTATGAATTTGCATTTCACAATATTCTTACTTTATCTGAAGCCTTAAGTTTGTATATCGTTTAGATTTTCACTACGAATCTGCACATTCTCATGCAAACTCACCGCTATTGTCTGAATGAAAGTGGAACGAAAAAGTCTAAGGATTTTTATTTCCAAACAATAACTTACAGATTCTCTCTCTGGATCAAACTGAATGGTTAGACACCATGTGAGCTGAACACAAAATGCTGACTCACCAGTATAAGTTCTGCTGTCATATCCGTTGTTATCCAGCAGTCGTGCAGAGCTGAAGTCGATCAGCTTGACCTGTAGAGGGCAGAGTTGGATAAAGTGCGCTAAAGTACAGCTAATGAGGGAAATATTTACTCACGTAAATGTCATTATTACTACCCACCTTTGGTTTGGGGTTCCTTGTGTTCACCAGGACGTTCCGCGGGTTGATATCCTGGTAGAAAATCTTTCGCTTGATGCAGTAAATCACGGCCTTAACTAACTGCCGCATTATAATGTAAGCGATGTCTTCTGACACACCCTTCTCCACGCTGATGAACTCTTTGAGTGACACGCATGGTTGAGGGTACTCCAGAACAATAGACAAGGAGTCTCCTCTGTCGAACCATTCGTACATCTCGATCAAGTAAGGGCAGACTGGACGCCGCCGCAGCATCACCAGCAGTGCCACCTCTCGATACAGAGGTTTGGGATGACCAGGCTGGAGAGGGAGCAGAGAAGTAGCAAAATGTCAGAAGCTGTTTATTTCAGAGAAATACTGGATCATACAAGGTCAACAAAGGCATGCAGCAAGGGACCAAAAGCTACCCTCAGACCATGCTCACACAAACACAAGTTTCTTTTGAAGACACATTGCGTACAAAAAAAATTGCATCCACACGAGCACGCAACACCCCGGAAAATTCCAGCTCCAAAACTATCGACATGAAAATACATCTTGGAGCATTTTTGAAAATGACAAACCTAGGTCTGCGTTTTCAAAAATACATGGTTATGTGAAAACAGTGTTGCGTTGTTAGATGCCTTGTTTATAAGGCCTTACAGTAGTATTTAGTTTAGATTCCATTGCATTTTCCTAGCAGTTCCTAGTAACTTGGAAACCTCTTCATTGTATGGCAATAAACACAATTCTTATTCCGGTTTAAATGCTGATGAACGGTTCAACCATTTTAAAATAACTGGCTACGTGTGGACAGGGCCTGAGAGTAAACTGCAGGGGAAGTGTGGCGTCTTCTGAAATTAGCTGGAACTTTTGGCATGTGTGGAGCTGATTGATTTTAGGAACTATTTGCATGTTTCGGTCACAACGGGACTTTCCTACTTTTTGTAGAGATTTTGTAGAAACAGGAAAGAACAGAGAGCAGATTACTGCCCTGATAAGAGGTCTGCTTTTGTCTGAACTTTTTAAAATCTTGTTTTAGTTGAAGAGTCATTTAAAGTAGGTTTTCAAATGTTCCACCGCATGCTGTGTGGATTAATTGCATAGTTTTTGGATTAACTGTATACAATGTTTTGTAAGCTTACCACAACAATATAAGAGTCATTCACCGGCTTGGAGCCACTTTTGATTACAACCTGAAAAAAGGAGAAACAATGTTAATAAAATGTAGTCATTAAACTTAAGACTTGGTTCATTTTAAGTGTACACTCTCTTCAGATACAGTTGAGTAAGAATGTGTTACCTCTGTCCAATCAGATCCTCTGATTGCCTTTTGGACCACACCAAAGCTTCCTTTCGCCAGAGTTTCTTGAAATCCATAGATGGCTTTTGGATTTCCTGCAGAAGGGAGAGGTGTTAAGGTCAAGCAATATATTCATAAATGTACAGTTCTAGGAAAGGCAAGAACTCTCACCTCTGCTAGCTGCAAATTTAGAGGCAGAAATGTCTGCATTCAATAAACTCTGGAGCCCAGATGTTCCTGGGACAGCCTCAGGCTCTGCTTGAGGAGCAGGGGCAGGTTCTCCTGATTTGAACATCTTCCTTGCTCTCCTGAGGAAGTTAGAGAATAAACCCCTGCCTCGTCTGGGGATTCCTTAAATAAGTAAAAAATAGAAACATAAGTTTTTCAGACACAATTTAGAAACAGTCACTGAATAAAACCAAAGGGATATTTTTGATAAACACAAAAGCTGTGTGTGTGTGTGTGTTTTCGAAAAGACCAAACAAAGTGTAAAAGAGCAAACAGGAACTCTCACCTCTGCTACCTTCATCATCAGGGGCTGCAGCATCTGAAGCCGGATCTACACCAGCTGCCACTGAGTTCTGGAGGCCAGATGGTCCTGGGAGAGGCTCAGGCTCTGCTTCAGTAGCAGGAGCAGTCTCTCTCGATCTCCTGAACATTTTCCTTGCTCGTCTGAAGAACGCGGAGAATCCTCTCTTGCCTCGTCCTGAAGCTGCTTGAGCTAGAAAAAACGTTCACCGTTAAAAGTATAATGCAGGGATCCAGGATGAAAAACAATTTGCCCTGAAACATTGGCAACTTTACACAAGAAAGCAACAGTCCGCAGGTTCCAAATCTGCTTCAACATGCACCAGAAGATCCAAACAAACGGAGAGAACTTGAAGGGCCACGATACACAGGATGTAAACATTTTGATATTTTCAGAGACGTTGAGCAATATTTAGGACAATTTTATTATCTGTTACATTTAATATGCTTTATTTGCGATTTCTGACTTCCTGTTTGAAACGATTTTTCTCAGGATGTGACGTATTTTTGTCCTGTACAGCTTCTATGACTCACCAGTATTTTAATTATTCGTGGGCCTGACCTTTATTATCCTATGAGAAGATGTGGTGGATTACCGGTAATTATTAATGACGCCTAACTCCACACGCTCCGTCAAGTTGCAATGACACAGTAGTTTGACGTTTCAAATGGTTGGCAAATGGGTTTTTTTTCTGGGGTGCAAAGGTCCTGAGGTGATACATGGCTTTCCCCGTGATGAAGTCAGAGAACTCAGGCTTCGAGTGGTTTGTTGGCCACTAACAACCGACACGTCAAAACTATGGTGTTGTAGCAAGCATTTTCTTCGAGAAAGCTACAAGAACTGGGGAATGGTGGACCTGGGCATTGCAAATAAATGCAGTTTGGGTTTGTCTGGCAACGCGGTTACAATTAAAGTCAGAAAATTAAAGTCATGAAGCTATTAAGCTTGTTTTCGTGACTAATTGAAAGATGTCACTAGATCTAGCATTAATTGTGGGGAAAGAGCTTGAACTCCACACAGATGATGATTTTTTTTTCTCTAAAATTCAAACAGCAGAGCTGAAAACATTTCACAGACGTCGTTCTTAGCCAACTGTTCACATAAACACGTGAAAGGTGCCACTAGTGTTTTTTGTTCGAATAAGATATTCACCAAATACAGTTAACCAGAATATTTAATTAACATTTTTTAAACCTTGACCGTTGTGTTCTTATGACATGTTACTAATACAGAGAATGTTTCCTAAAACCTGTTTTAAACTTGATTTAGATGTGTAATATTTGTACTTATACAACACATATTCAATAGAAAGCCAGTTGGGGTTCTTGCTAGATAAAAAACAGTTATGGTATTTGTACAGATGGGTTGAAAGTTAACCAATGTATAAACATATTTATTGTTTGTTTGCAATATCACTATTTTTTGGCATCAGACATTCAAGACTGGCTCAAGACTTTAACATTAAAAGAACTTTCTGAGGATGTCACAGAAGACATTGGCTCGTACTGTATATAGACCACAGCAGCTTGGCCTGAACCAGAGACTGCAAGAATGCTTTATAGCGCTTTTAAACGTTTTCGTATTATTTGGTTGATAAAATGTAAAGAGCACCGGTTTAATACGAACGGTAACAAACTGCTCTGCTGCATACTGTCAGTAAATGTTCAGAAAGTCGTGTTTAGAAAAGCTGCTGCGATAGTACAGGTTATTTTAGTTTTAGCTAAAGAAACGAAAATGTTGTAAACACCCAAACGACGCTTTTTGCTCGTTTTTAATCTCCGCTATTTAGGTTTTCTCTCACCAGTGTTGTCGAGAGGAGGGCTCTGGGTGGGTGAAGTCGCCATCGCTCGAGGATCTGAGCCCGGGGGGGATCGCGGGGATTCGGAGCTCTGACACTCGACGACCTGCCGCTCCTCCGGCGTTTGGACGGCGACACTCGAGGTGCAGGGCCTCGCAGTTTCTTCCTCTACGGTCATGGTGAAGACTGAGAAAGTGTGGGAATAAAATCAAGATGTCTGCTAAACTTTGAAGGATCTTTTCTCAAACGGTCTCAAACAAACTGACGCACGAACAGAAAACACGGCTGTAAACACGCAACACCTTCGAATGTCGTCACGAACAGAACAGAACGCTGTGACGTGTTTTGCGAATGTGGATAATGTCCTCAATCGAATAAACAACTGATAAAGTCAGTCTCTGATTGTTGACAGTCTTATTGATATTTAGCAGGACATTTTCATGCGTTCAGCTTCCTCCCTTTGGTAAAATAAAACAAAAAATATGATTAAAAATAATGCAAATTACGGTATTTAAATTGGATGATTAGTTTTTTTTACTTAATTTTTTGATTTCTCGCATGGGTTTTGATCACGTGACCATGGACACCGTTCCACCAGCTTCTGTCGTTAAGCTAGAAGCAAACCAGGGAGAAGGTGCTCGCTGCAGAGCCAAATGGGAGGAGCTAGAGCTCTAGCTCCCCCTCGCTGGATCTAATGGGCGGGGCTTAATACGTCATAGGTCCAGACGCAGGTAGAGTCCGTTCGAACTGTACAACCTGTATGGCACGGGAAGACATCTGAACTGTACTTTAAAGATAAACGGAACTTTGAGATGTATATAAAATCAAAATCTTACATTTATCGCTGTCTCGACATGACGATTAATTTTATTGTTAAGTTCTGATACCCTGAAACATTATTAGTCAAACGTTATTTTTATTATTATTATTATCTATTACATTAATTAATCAGATTATTCAGATTAGTTCACAAATAACCCACTGATTAATGTGGTGGACAAAAATTAAAGCAGGACGCACAGATAGTAAGCTTTCACATTGCCTACTTATCAAATATTTACATAAGTATTCACATCGGGACATGGAATTGTACACATTGTATGACAATAAAGCATTATTAAAAAAGTATTTACGTAATTTTGTAATTTCACAGAAACGATACTGACTATGCTTAAAATCATCAATCATAAACATTACCAATATTAGACAAAATATTATCTATGCCAGCATCTTGCGCATCAACACAAGCATTTACTTCCATTACGGTTGAACTCGCACTAACATTAACAGCCACTTGGTGGCGCTTGATAGCGTGTCAAGCCCCGCCCACTAGATCCAGCGAGGGGGAGCTGGAGCTCCAGCGAGGGGGAGCTAGAGCTCTAGCTCCTCCCATTTGGCTTTGCAGCGAGCAACACTTGAAACCAGGTCCTCTCTGTACATATGCAATGTGTGTTGCAAGGATGACCTTTCTATAATCTGGCAAATTTACTTGCAATGATAAAAAAAAAATTAAAATCAACTCAAGCCAATTTAATGAAGGATGAAACTGTCCAAGTGAACAAAGAAAAATAGCATTTTTGTAATTTGTTTAGCGGAAAAAAAAACCCTCACAGACTGAAGACGATGCATATTGATCATCATCTTTTATCATCAGGCTCAAGAAACAGATCACAGATAACTATTAGCTGTGTCCATTTCACATCTTAAAATTTATTTTAGCGTGAGAAACTGGAGGTGTGGCATGAGAGATCACTCAAATGCGCGAGTCTTACGTTCAATGTGTGAGAGTTGGCAGCTCTGCAGTTTCACTCGTTAGTATGGATGCGAAAACACTGTTGCGGCTAAAGGTATTGTGGGAAATGTAGTTTTTTTTTTTACGTTTTTTTATTTTTTTTTTAAAGACAAAAATTTTTAAGCTCTCGAGTCCCACAGTAAATTCCATGGCGGGCCACATCTGGCCAGTTGGCCTTGAGTTTAACACATGTGTTCTATTGCATAGGTTTTATACGCTATGCAAAAGAAATCAAATTCCCAATTTTGAACTGAATCAAAGATAAAATGTAATAAAACAATCAACATCAAGTAGTCTAATCTACAGCTACTTTAGCTGTACATAAGTGAGTTTATGTAGATCTAAACTCACTTTAGGTGTGCCCCAGCAATTAAAACTTTTAAAAATGGTGCAGGAAGTAATATTTTGTTGAGGTTCCAGAGCTGATTTAATGTAGAATATATTTACATTTATGCATTTGGTAGACGCTTTTATCCAAAGCGACTTACATTTGAATGAATGAACACCTTTTTGTCAGTTACTGGTTTCCCTGGGATAACAATTGTTACAGAAATAATACATTATCGCGTTAATATTTAAGACTCAAGAGACGGGATGGTATGAACAGAAAGGAAAAAGGTTTATTGATGCATTAGCATAATCAGAAAAGCATTTCAGTCACCTCGGGCCCTGAAGGGCTTCAGAGCAGCTCTCTATCCTGTTATGTTACATCGTCCACAAAAGAGAGACCCCTAGGCCAGGAGAGACTGCTTATATGGGGTCTTCCCACAGGAAGCACGTCATTCCATGAGTCACAGAGACACACCAGTACGTCATATTCGTAGCGGAACTGAATAACATTATTATCAATTATATGCAATGTTTCCAATTTTCTATCACATATTCCCCCATTTTTTATATGACAATCAAAAAAATTGTAATCATTAAATAATCAATGAACCTTCAAAAAAAGAACCTTCATCAATGTGTGTGAAAAATGTGTCACACTCTATAAAATGTTTAACATTGAAAAAAAACATTTTCATAAAGAAAAACAAGTTCATATTCCTCCCCTTTCCAAACAATACCCAAAACAATCAGAATTCACACATCAAGTCAAATTGAATGCTTTAAATACGGTTATCGATTAAATGATATTATTAGTATGTATACCACTTGCTGTCTACAGTTAACATTTGTCAAGGACATGCTGACATCCAAACCATTTTATTTCTCAATTGCATGAATAACCAAACACATATTAAATTCTTTATTGTTGTAAATTCCCTTCTTCATTATTCTAAATCACATTGTGTTATTCCTTTAGTTTCATTCTGATGTTTCACAAAGTTTAATATGATAAACAAATTATATCTTTTTAGTTTAAATGTATCTCTCTTTTGATCTTCAGGCAGAAAAACACAAGTGGCCAATCATAGTAGACATACTGCGCATGCGCAGTTAAGTGTAGAAAAACCCAAGCCATAACCTGAGCACCACTGTTCTGGTTTAAATATGTGTGCCATGAAAGTGCATTAGTGCACGCAAATTATCCACGCCTGGCGCTATATTTAGATTATTTATTTTGCTCTGAGAATGTTAATGGAGAAGTACAGAGATGGTCAGAAGGAGCTGCACTGCGTCTTTGTGGATTTAGAAAAAGCGTATGACAGGGTGCTGAGAGAGGAGCTTTGGTCCTGTATGAGGATGTCAGGAGTGGCAGAGAAGTACGTCAGAGTAGTTCAGGATATGTATGAGAGAAGTAAGACAGCAGTGAGATGTGCTGTAGGTCAGACAAAGGAGTTCAAGGTGGAGGTAGGGCTACATCAAGGATCAGCTTTGAGTCCGTTCTTGTTTACTATGGTGATGGACAGGTTGACA
>SRMA01027336.1:0-62333 GCA_007224835.1 Danionella cerebrum
AATTACAAATATAACTGCAAGCAGTAATGCGGGGCCAAGCATCCAGTAGGCAAAACGTGAGCAGAAGCGCCATCAAAATGTAAACCAAAGACATGAAATCGACTCAAAATTCGAAATCGAGCGCTATTTAAAATTTTATGAATTTTGACCATTAGGTGGCACTCTTAGTAACGTTTGTTTAGGGGTCAGCCTTTGGTACTGATGACTCACAAGAAATTTGGTGTCAATATGGCAAACGGTTGCAGAGATACAGCTTCGGAAACCACTTGACCAGATGGCATTACAATCGTCATGGCTTTTATTAAAAACGGTAAAAGCAATCAAAATGCTACGAATGACTTTGTGCCAGCAAGGTCTAAGGATGTTCAGATTCAAATTTGGAATTACACAACATTACAATTTTTTATCTGCATCATTCTGCAGGATATTTGAAGTTAGGTGCTAAAAACTCAAACCTTTCTCTTATGGACTCTTTACATCATTATAGTAGGTATAGTAAGAATCCAATATTTAATAATATTTTACCATAGACTTTTTGAGTTATTCCATCCTGAACTTGGCTTTTTTTGGGAGAAATGCATTTTATTTTGGGTACTCACAAAAATTTTGAGGTTCCATTACTTATTTTCTCTTACGGATGCATTCAAAAATTCTTTAAATAATTATAGTAAGCATTATTTAATGTCATAATTCAAAATGTGAGAGTATATTACAGTAAAAAAAAATGTATTACTTCATCCTGAACTTGCGTTTCGTTTCAGGAACTCACAAAAGGTGTGTTTTGGGTACATTTTGAGGTTCAATTGCTTATTTTCTCTTATGGATCCGTTCAAACACTCTTTACATATTTATACTAAGTATTATTTACTGTCATAATCCAAAATGTCTGAATATTTTACCATAGATTTTTTTAGTTATTCCGTCCTGAACTTGTTTTTTTTTTGTGGGGGAAATCGCATTTAGTTTCAGTTACTCAAAAAAGTTGTGTGTTGGGTACATTTTGAGGTTCAGTTGCTTATTTTATCTTATAGTTGTGTTGGAAAAACTGTTTACATCATTATTGTGAGTATTATTGACTATCAATGTTCCATCCTCAACTTTGCCTTTTTGGAAAAATGTTGGTGAAATGTGTGTTGGGCACATTTTAGTGGGCACCATAGATTAAAAAAGCAGTTTGATCTCTACTTCGGCCACCCACCCAGCAGTCTCAGTTTCCATCTTTGATTCAGAGGATATGGAGTCAGACCGAGGTCAAAAATCCGCATTTCTGAGTCCGTGCACATCTCAGAGCTTAGCCAAAACTCCACCACTTACACACACCGTAAAAGCCCAGGGGATATTTCTAGACTTCCTCTTCAATGTATGTGTTATACATGTTCTAATGGAGGCTGACAAGAACAAGTCTTTGAGCAAACATCTCCATCATTCTACTTCACACTCTCGCAGGCTGACCTGCAAGCCTGTGATTTTTTTTGGCGTTCCCTTGGCAGTGTTTACTGGGTATCACTCTGGAAACAGAACTGGTGTGAAGCCATCGCTCAGTGGAATGAAAAGAGGCTTTTGTGAGCAAGTGCATGAAAGAGGCGCTTGTTCCGGACATATGGACTGAAGGAGAGCGATAGAGGTGCAGAAGCCCCCAGTGGCCCTCACGCTGGCCTGAAATTCATTTACAGTCATGCCATTAACTACACCGCATTTCATGCTACCGGCTGCTCATCCCAGAGATACGTGAGAATGCGTCATCTGTTGCGTAATGACGGCTGTATTTTATCGCAGAGTAGATTAGAATGAGTCCAAACAATCAAATTAGAATGATTTGATTGTTTGGGAGTTTAGTTTAACGGAGGTGGAGATCGTGGACGGATGGATGCATGGAAATATACTCAAGCCAACCAGAGCAGGCCTGTGATGATGGATGTGTGAAATACAAATGCTGCATGCGGTACAATGTTCTGCATTATAAGAAGCCATGTTTATCCTGTTTTTGGAGAAATTATACAAAATACTTTTTAACAAACTGAAACACAATACATTCTTTTAATATTTTTAAAGATATTCATATTTCAATGTCTAATATTGCACACAAGTTAGTAAGAACAACAATAACGTCAATGAAATTGCCTAAATATGAAAGTTTATATTGAAAAATAAAAAGGTTTTTCTGTTAATCCCAAAATGTTTTATCCCGTACGAAAACTGAATGAAGTCAAATACAATAAGATCCCCGTTACTAATATTACTATTAACCTCACCCATCACCTCCATCTCTCCTCTAGTAGTAAACAACACTCCACCCTTTTACACATGGCTAGCCAGGGCTTCAGAGTTGTGCGATGTTTTGGGATGTGAAGAAGTTCCTAACTGTGATAATTAAAAAAAAATTAACAGGAAATGGTGCTTAAGTTTTGTTTATGGAGGAAATGACCAAACCGAGTGTTTGTTAACTCGAGTCATGCAACTCCAGTCTGCTTTCTGACCGTGACCAGTTTAAGACTGAAACTTGTATCTGCTCCGATTGGCCATGATCCAGTCTCGACTCCATAACAAGTGAGTGCATTTTTTTATTTACCATAAAAATGTACTACAACTATCAAAAATCAGGGTTTTTTTTGCCTATATGTGACCTGTGTCTGATTTGTTCATGACAGTCTGACCGTATCAAATACGTTTTTTTTCTAATGTGACTCAGGTCACCTTCATATGTGGTCCTAGATCGATACGGATCAGATTTTTTTTCATTAGCGCCTCTCAACAGCCAAGGCGAATGTATTCGACTTTTTTAATCATCAATCCCCATTAAAACGTGCTTTCTCACAGGTAAAATTTGCTGAAGAAGATAGTTTTCCAGTGATTTCGATAAGGGAAGCCACTCAGAGGTGTATTTAAAGAAGTACAATGAAGAATTATTCAGAAAATATTCTGTTTGTCTCTTTCATCTCAAATTTCTTCCTTAATAAAATCTGATATTAATAAAGTTGTCTCGTATCAGAGAATATCTCCAACAAAGCCACAAATCTACCACGTCAATATTTACTTCCATAAACAGCGTATTGCACATTACCAGTAATAAATGAAAACCAGTTTCAACCACTGATGAAAACATAAAACACCATCACTGTGTTTTTTTATCTCAGGATTCCATGATTATCATGCAATTCTGAGATAAAAAGTCACAATTCTGAGAAGCAAGAAAGACGTTATACCAGACAGTGCTGTATGTTAGTGTCTGCAACCACCAATGGAGAAGATTAAAGAAGATTATTTTTCGGCGTAATAGAGAAATCTTGATTTTATGGAAGGAATCGCACAACACTTAGCAATAGCTCAGAGCAGATGTGGAGCTGTCCACCGGCGCCATCTCTACTTCTTTGTGTCGGGGCTCATATCTGAAATTTTGAGAATGTATTATTTGTGCTTTTTAAAAAACATTAATGAATATAAAAATCTTACATAAATACCCGAAAGAATCCCGTTTCTTTCATGTTGCTGTGTGGGAGGCGGGGAAACTCTGAAGCCTTCATTGTTTCACTCTCTACTTCTACAAGACAAGGTCATGACCTCTGCAGATGTTTTCTGTGTAACATGAATCAGCTACATACACTACAGTTCATCTATAGGAATCTGAAGGGGATGCGCGGTGCAGGGATAACAACCTGCTGTGCAACATCTGCACCACACAGGCGCTGGTGTTGGATGTCCAGTAGATCAGGGAGTTTCTGAAACTTCCCAGGGAGGCCGAGCTTGAAAGTGGTGTAATCCAAAGCCATGGCTGGCCAGAGAAGAGCCTGGGGTGATCTCGCAGCTAGAGGCCAGAACTAAGCTCAAGAGATTTCTGCTGACAGTCAGGCCCACCCTCAATGGAAAAGCAAATATACAGTGTGTAATAGAATGCATTTACAAACAGCTAACGCAAATAATAATAAAAACCTCCAAAATGTCACAGTCGACATGTGTCCATCCAAAGATGCAAATTAAATGTATGCATTAACCTGATATTACGAATAAAATATTTGCAAAAAAAGCATAGATTCCGTCAAATCGCCACTTTTTTCGTATATAATAACTTATTTGTGTCTTAGAAATAAGTTATTATATACATGTAGACTAAATTTAATATGTCGTTATGGGACTTTTAGAACGTTTCGGCTGTTGTGGAATGAAATCGGTCTGTTGGTTACTTCATTAATGCATTGGATTCTTTCAGATTTATTCAGTAAATGAGTTTCCTTTGTCGTTTATGCACATTTTTTCTTATAGGATAAAAAGTTGTGTGCATACCTTTTTTATGCACATTTTCGAATTTTTCTTGCCGTTTCCATCCAGGGTTTTTCTCTGCGATATTCCAAAATGTGCATAAAAATAGGCAATGTAGTCGTCAATTGATCAGGGTGTGCAAAGATCTGAAAAAAGATTTTATTTGTGGGTGCTTAAATAAAAGAATTTTGAATATACACAAATAAAAATGGCTAAGGTAAATATTATTAACCACTACAACAAACCACAATCTCCAATGACTTTCTAATTTAGCCTGATTTGAATGATTAACCTAATTATTCATTTAAATTAAACTTTAAGCTGAGGATTAGTATCTCCCAAATTAACTCATTGTGGCAAGACAAAATAGATTACTTTGTACTTGATAAAAATAAAAATAGAGAAGGATGCTCACATTTATCAAAGAGAATTCTAGTGTCGAGCTGCAGAGAGAAGCATTATAAAGATGTTTAAAGAGAACCACACGGTGGAGAACAAGACTGGTACAGCAATTACCAAGACGAAGAAGAAGAAGAAGAAGAACTGTAGCTTTTTGCCCATTTGCTTGGTGAAACATGGTTGTGGGAGTGTAAAGCTGTGGGGATCATTCAGAACTGGGAATCTAGGCAGGGTACCAGAACACTACTGGTACTGGGTATGTAGCCAAGGTTGAAAAAGGTAGACTGTAGGAAGACAACCCCCAACAATGCAATGGGGTCACCAAAGCAAATGTCTGGTGAAGAAACACTTCCTCATGAGCCTCACAATCCAAGAGAAAATCTGTAAGGCACACTATGGACCAGAATTTGGGCTAGAGTGATCTGCTCAGGAACAGTTTTTCCTCAGGAGAAACACTTGAGAACTACAGCAAACGATTATCAAACAAAGAGGGTTGACTACAGGGGGCTAATCGATCAGCGCTAGCCAGAAGAGTTTTATTATTGTTTTTGTTTTTGTTATGCATTTAATTCTATTTGTATCATAAACGCTACAATCTTCCTGGATAAACCATTGCGTTTATAAAATCCCCTTTCTGTTAAACATCACTTGGGAAATATGAAATTTTATCTGATTATTTTATAATAAAAAAATGGATTAATAAAACCCCAAGCATTGTTTTGACAAATGACACATTAGCTCCATTGCCGTCCTCCTCTTCATCAGAGTTCAGTGTAATCCATCACGGGGGTAATGCCACTTCATATTTAAAGTGACCCTCATTGTTATTCGTTTTGCATTCTGTCAAATCTCCCTGTCAATGTCTGAAAGGAAATAAATGCTGCTCTGCATCGCGTTCAGAAAGCTTGCCATGAGCTCTTCTCCACGGAGGACTAGCTTTTCTCTCTTTATCTCTGGCTGTCTGTGTCTCTTTGTGTATTTGCCCACTGGCATCTCCATAGAAACCAGAACAAGGTACGGAGCTGAAGTCTCATGGCATTGGAAGAATGGTTGTCCACCTCGAGGGAAAGACACAGAGGGAGACAGAACTTTGAAAGAGTTATTGCGCTCATGCTTATTGGATTGTTTCTATTCTTGGCACTTGTTTAGCGGAGCTGCACTTCCTCTTCCTAAACAGATGGGGGATTGCCAGCTTCCTCTCCGTTATTGATCCGTCACACTAATGAGCTCTAAACAGCTCAAATATCCAGTTACAGTACTTCATATCGAAAGCACACACTTCCACTTCATTGTAAGCGTTTAGAGTGTATTAACTATGGATTATTAAGGTAAAAGTCAAAAAAGTCATAGTCACGCCAAACGTGAGCAACGCAGTCTGTAAATCTACATCTAACTTCAAGCTGTGACAGGGGCCCAGCAGCAATAGGCAAACGCCATGATCCAGGGAAAAAAACAAAGTAATACTTTAGACTATAGTGTAAACGTTAGCGTAATATATGGTCATAGAACCCACTGGGAATGGGCTTGGGCCAGGGAATCAGATGCAATGGGAATTTTGTTGCTAGTTCAAAAGTTATTAGCACAAACAGTGAAACTTTGGACAAGTGGTGACTCAGTTTGACTTACTGGGTCTAAATTGGGTCAGGTGACCCATATGGCCCAGGTGTATCAGTGTTCCAAATTTCCAATTGGTTCAAATGATAGCCACTGATTTTGATGGTGAAAGAATAACACTAAGAAGCTCTTGCACCCTGGAGCTAGCGCCTGTCGGTTTGTTGCAATATGCAACAAACTGATTTAAATAATGAAAACCGTATTAAAGAGTGTAGTAAAGAGTCTAATAATTTTCTGTAATTGTTTTGGCCTTGGTTGACTGATGGAGTTTGGAGGTGAACATATACAATCTCTAAGTGGAGTTTAAGGCCTACAAATTTTACAAGTAAATTAAAAATAATTGACTTCCTGTTTGTTTTGGAAACTCGCTCTACTTATAGTCCACTAGGTGGCTCTATAACTGGCACCGTAAGGAGCTTTATGATTCGCTCAGACATGGTCAATTTGAACCCGGTCGGACATTGTATTGAGCTTTTAACAACTTCTTGTTTAAAACGTAGACTTTCAACGTCGACGGTGCTCTCATACTTTAACAAAGTCATCACAATTTAACATCCCATGTGCTTTAAAATAAGTGACGGTGTTTTGAGATTAACAGATAAAACCTCTAGGAGCTGGTTAAAGTACAACACAAGAAAAGTGGTTATTTTAGAGGTTTTGGCAAAACCGCATTTTCGATTTTGAAAATGCAATCCATATTACTTATTTTTACGCCTTGGTACGCTACACATTTGCTGAATTAAATTCGCCTACGACAAACTGTTTGCACACCACAAACTGAAACGTGTTAAGATGCTCTATAGAGCCATTTTTCAACACTCAACTTTTGAAACTAGAATTTCCTCCACTTCTGTGACTTTTTGAGCCTCAAAACATTAATACTCTGAACAATTACCATAGGCTTCTATGCACCTTCAGTGGTCTGCGCTTAAAAATACACAATTTAGAGAACAAAGATTTCAAATGATGATTCATATCAAAAAACAAAAAGGTGAAAGTGTTCGAAGGATGAATCTCAATTGTAACTGCTAGAACTGTGAGCGGAACGAGTACAAACAGCACCTCTGCTCAGTCAGCATATCTCCATTCCTCTGCTTACATTCTGACTGAAGAAGCCCAACATTAGCAAAGCAAACATACAGCACTCCAGACACATCTTTTACTGGCTCTGACAGCATGCTGTTCTTCTAATGAAACACCAGTCTGATCAACAGAGAAGAACATCTGCAAATGGCATGGCGAGGGTTTCCAATTTACTCCACAGCTTGAATACAAAAATCCCCCCAGAAACAGTTGTTTAAGCAAACATTACCTGTGTAGATGCCAGATGTACATTTAAAAATAAACAACCAAAATCCAGGTGAATATGTTGTATAGGCAGTCACCAGCTGGAACTAAAACTAGGCATGTACCGAAAGGAAAATTCTGGGCCGAAAACGAAAATTTTAAGTGCACTTGGCCGAAAACCAATACCGAAACCGAAAATGGCTTCATTAAAAAACATGTTTAAAATATTTTGTTTTTTGTGTTGTAATAAAAAAAAAACCTCCAAATTAATTAAGCAATCAAACTTTTATTGTACTAAACTTTTATGGTTTGCTTTCTGTAACAAAATTGTGCAAAAAAATTCTAGGTACTTTTTGACTTTAATTTTAAATTACTGTACCAAACAACAGAGCACAAATAGAAGAAAAATAATTGCAAAAATATTGCAACTTTACTGTCCTCATCTGAAACTTTGAAGTGCTCAATTTTGGCTTTTATTTTTGGGTTTCGGACGAAACGTAAGAAAGCGCCGAAAATAAAAGGTGCATCCCTAACTAAAACACATCCAGTGGATACAAAAATGCAAAACCGGCTCAGATTTTTTTGACTAATAAGAGACACAAGATGAGATGTTTTTTTTTTTTACATTTGTGAAGAAAATTTTGGGTGAAATGGCAAAATTCAAATCCAAGAGTTTAAATAAATCAACATTGTGTTGATTTTTCATATAGAATGTTCTCCATAAGCAGAGGTGCCATTGTTCACCCCCATTCTCTCTCTCTGTTTTAAAAAGGGAGATATTTTTAGTTTGGAGCCCAGCAGGTAGTCTTTCTCGGAGGAGTGGGAGGTCTATTATTCATTCATGTTTCCGGTGTGTATGAGGCCAAGTGTGTGTGTATGTTAAAGCTGTTAAAACACATTTTCCTGTCTGTGTAACACAGCATTGCAATAGCAGATCCATTCCTCCGCAGAATTTCTGTGAATTCTTCATTTTCATACAATTATTGTGACCGCTTACATCGGATTTACGAATGTTTCTCCGTCACAAATGTACTGTTGTATTAAACAAACATTTTACTTCAGATGCAGAGGGACGCACATCTGGACACAACCACACCTTTACGCCTGTGCAGATTTAGGAAGAATAAATGAAAGTAAAATCATGACGCAAAGCTTAATTTCTCCTATTAATGTTTAATTTCTCAGTGTTTTAATTAACAGATATGCACAAGCTTGCAGAAATGCATAGGATGTATGCTAATGATGGCAGAGCCCATCTACATACAGTAGTTGTGGCTTATTTTAGAGCATGCAGTATTTGTATATTGCAATAATTAAAATATTAAAGAGATGGTTCACTAAAAATTAATCAGGAAATAACTGGATCATCAGAAGGTAGTGATTGGCTACTGGTTGAACTTCTTCTCAGTCCTTACTTCTCAGTCCCAACCAAAACCAAAAATAAACACAGAATTCCGTTTATTACTTTTAATTTAACACTTAATGTGACGAACTGAACCATTGACATGACAAATCGTTTGGACAATTTTTATTTTGACAGTTTGATATTTTTTATTTTAAATGAGATTCATTTTCTACAATGGTTTGAAACATTTGTGTTTTGATGTTGCTTTTTGAATAACAAAATACACTATTGATTCTTTAAATTAATCCTGCTCAGGTCTCAGTTTGTATAGATTCATGGCACTGTATCACATGGATGAGATATTTTTTTAAATAACATTGCTCTTAATGCTATAATAGATAAATAAATCAAAATCAAGCAAGGTGACTGAAAGCAAGGTTTATAAAGATTTAACAGAAATCTTGCCGTTATTTAACTTAAACATTAGCTGTGAATCAGCTAAACATATGTGCTAGAGAGAAAGAGAGAGGGAGGGTGAGGTAGCAGTTCAGAGAGACCATCTCTTTGGGGACATAAAGAGGGGGAACATCTCTATTCTACTCTATTCAAGCAACGTGTAATTTCCTGTTGGTGATGTATTTCCTGTTCTGTCTCCGATATCATCCAGGAAATGGAGATATACATTTTTTTCCTTTACAATGCATACTCATGTGAAGCTTGTTTTGATGATGAGTTAACAACAGAGACATGCACATATCACAGAAAAGGTTTGAGAACACTGGAATATTTACATTATACCCGGTGATGTACTTATATAGCGTACTATACAGTACGCTATACAGTCTTTCCCTCTTTGCTTTTTAATGGTCATCTTTCTTTCGCTCTTGCCATCAGTCTATACACCCCTCTGCTTGTATACTCTATTGAACACAGTCTCTATATTTATATTATTCTATGAAATTTGTTTTGTATTTGTATCTGTACAATTGATGGCTAAATTAAATCAGATGCCGAATCAACTCAGTACCCTGTATTTGGTCAAGAAGGGGTTAAACTTGAAGCTGGCCTCATCCTACTTTCTTAAAGGCTCCAGATGCTGCACATCAAAGTCCTGGCCAACCTGTCATTTTCAAACGGCACCTTTGGCACCGGGATCATTTGGCTCTGTTTCAAGCAGCCTGTGCCCTCTTTCTCTGACTGGGCAAGTTCAATCATCCACAACCCCCTTGATACAAAACAACTAGCACATTGTGGGTCATCCAAGCCTTTTGATGTTCTGCACCATGAACAATATACAGTACATTCAGCATCCACTGAACTCAAAAACGTCTTTTTCTTAACGCTATGTCATTTTAAATGTCTATTATAGTATTAAATATGGAAAAGGCCATGTAGAGACACCAGCAATCACACAGCTGCATCTTTTAAAGAAGCAACTGACCTAAGGCCAGCCTTCAACATTATGAAACAGCTACTCGCTAACTAAGTGCAGCTATTGGAATGGAATGCTGCCGCTGTAAAATGTTTAAAAAACGGTATGCATATATGCACGGTTGAGCAGGGGTGACACGGGTTCGAAACCCAAACCCGTCATAATTTTCCATCCTACCCAATCTCTCTACCCGCTCCTTGTCCTGTCATGATACTGTCCTGTCCGTTTTAAATAAAAGCTGCAAAATAAAGTTATCTTTAAAAAAGTAATTCTCATTCATGTGATGACATTATCTTTTAAAAATTATCGGCGTATTAATTATTAATGACGCCTAATACTTGACTCGCAGTATTTTGGAGTTCAGAATGTTTCGCAAGTGTTGTTTCCATGGTGCAAAGGTGAAACATGGCTTTCCCCATGATGAAGTCACAGCTAAACTCTGGCTTTGAGCGCTGGGTTAACCACCAACAACCGACATATCGAAACTTTGCATTTGAAGCAAGCGTTTCCTGGAGAAAGCTATGACAACCGGAGAATGTTGGATGTGGACATTGCAAATGAACCCAGTTTGTGATGCGGTTACAGTTGGTGTTACAATCCCACTTCAGTGCAGGTGTTGGTGCAAACCACACACAGACCTCAACCTATTCTGTGCAGATACTGGGCAAATGAGAACCGAATCAGGTGGTGCTCATGGCCCTTTAAATTTTGCCTTTTGGGGACCTTTAACTCAGATTAGTTTATTTCTGTAATGGTAGTCCTGTAATGACCTTAAACATAACCACAATGTGTATGACTGTGCCATAGAGATTATAGGGTGGAAAGACTTTTAACCAATTATTTGAAAGGTGGTTTCTTATTATTTAGTATCCTCTCAGTCCGTGAGGTCATCCTCATGTTCTCAGTATCCAGCAGAAAGGCATCACTTGAGTTATTTTCAAGAGACACATTCTTTACAAAGAGTCTGGGAGTGTTTATCTTCAGAGACCTTCAAACTCGTTAACTAAACGAACGTTAGCTAAAGAATTTAGTGAAGTGATAAGGCCACTTGGTGAATAGTGGATGGGCTCATGCATTCTCCTCCTTTTAGCTTACACTGATAACAGTGGAATGCGAATCAGTAGACCGTGACACGACATTGGGATTCCTAACCAAGGAGGTGAGACTATTCTACAGATGCCAGGTACAACAGCTAAGTTCACAAAAAAGTGTGGGTTTAGATTAGTTCTGTTTACTTTTTTTAAAACAGGGAAGATAAGTATAAAAAATGGTAATTTATGAAACTCCTTTTTCTGAAGAAGCGGTAAATTAATACATTTTTGACAGCAAAGCTATGAAATTTACAGAGGCAAAGGCAAAGTGAGCTGCCAGAATTGGGCAGAACCTTCAGAACTAAGCAAGCAGTTAAAGAGTGTTTCAAAGAAGGGGCAATGGGTGATCACGAACCCGGCTCTTTCACACGGAATGTAGGAACTCTACCACTCTGCTGTATAATATGTGAGAGATGACATTACAAATTATTTTGACAAAGAATTTGAATTTGCAAAATTTCAAACCACAGCCCAACAACGTTATATCTCTGGATACAAAAGTAGACGCTGAACCCACAGATTGTGAAAGCACATCAATGACGATAATGAATCTCAAGCCTCAACAGAGAAGTTGTTCCTCTTTGTGCTGTGGAGTACCATTCACAATAAAAGCAAGGCTCTAATTATCAGCTAAAGAGTATCAAGTGGTCGATAGCGAGTGGAAAACAAGATGTTTTGAATACAGTTCGGTGAGGGAGAAAGAGGAAGATGAGGTTAGAGCATTTTTTGAAGGATTAAAGAGCGGAGGGGAATTTACGCAGTATTATCAGAAGTATTGGGTGACAATGAAATGTGTATATCTCTTATTTCTCCTCTGCCAAAGACAAGCTTGAATTCCCAATAGTCAGGAAACAGGCCGGACTCAAGATTTTGGCAGTTCTTTGGCAGGGTTTCCATTTAACAAACATTCAATTACCATCACATACATGGTTGAGGAACAGTGGAGACGATGGAGCTCTCAGTCATGAATCGGTCATTTTTGCTGAAAATGTCGGATAATATAACACGCTTGAACCAAAAATGTGTTTACAGTATTTTCAAAAAAGTTTCTTTTAAAAATAAACTTTAAGAAGAATCTCTTCTTACCCTGATGTAGGGCTCTGTGATATCTCTGTTATGACGGTATATGATATGTATTCTGTATTTTTCCATGAATGGAAAAATATGTTGCTTCTGCGTGGGAGGGGCTGGGCGATGGTTTTGCGATGTCGGGTCAGCATTGTCCATCGACCCAACCATACATGGAGCTGTCTGTTTTGCACAGAACATTGACTATATCGTTAAGACAATTAGATTATCCTGCTTCGCGTTGGGTTATCATAACGATATAACCCTAGAACTCGATATACCACTCAGCACTACCCTGATGCGCCCATCACTCTGGAACAGGGTCAATCTGGACTCATTTCACCACATGACCTTCTCCAATTACTCGAGAGTCCATTATTTATCCTCCCTAGCAAACTGAAGCCCTTTTTTTCCAGTTAGCCGACCTGATTAGTGGTTTTCTTGCTGTTCCGTCCCAGTCCCAAGAGTTTGAAATACTCAACTTTCCCTATTAAACACAGCCCTGAGTTTTACTTCAATTCGATTTTACCAAAAATATGACAATGACAATAATTTAGGGTTTTACCAAAGACTATTCACCAAGGCGTTGAATAGTTTTTAACCAAATGTTAGTTTAGTTCTACATCTCTGATTTTCTCTGCTTGATGCACAGCAATGATTTGACCCTTCTCAAATAAATAGACTTTTCCATGACCTCCGAATGTGTCTCTTAACATGACTGTTTATGAAATGGGAAGCAACACATTGCAGAAGTTGGGGTTGAATAACTTATCAGCCAAAAGACAATCCCCCATGCAGTAATTATCCACTAGGAGGCTCGTTCTGATTTGCTTAGTTATATCCAGTCGGAGAGTTCTTTGGCAGGAAGTGTATTATGTCTATAACAAAAACAGATGATTGAAAGCATGACTTGAAGGATCATTGGTGTCAATCTCTCTGCTTTTATCTTCTGATGAAACCGGTTGAAACTTTTTTTCTGCCAGACACTTTCAACGCCTTCTTCTTTACTTGTTTTAGTCTGGCGTAAAATCTTTTGTTAAGGTGTAGTAGTCAAGCACTCAGTCATTTTGCTCTTGTTTTTGACAGTAAAAAGTGAGTCAGCTCTCCCTGTGGATTTTTTATCCTCCCATCATTCCTTTGTGTCTTGTCAAGTTCACTTGAGCTTGGCAGTCAGTCAGTTAAGACTGAACTGTACAAAGAGCAAACGTGTGGGAAAAGCAGACTGATACCTTCACTAGCACTGGAACCATGGGACCTTCAGGATGTCTGCATGACCTTTTTGTTTTTGTTGCAGGGTCAAGAAGGTGGTGAGGAAAAGTCTGATACCCTGAGCCTCCCACTGACACCGCCTGGTGTGCGTCACAGCTTTGTACAAGAGCACTTCCAAGCACAATACAAGTAAGCAATGTCAACAAAATGGACTTCATTTGTGGTCAATAAAGAAAAGTAAATCTCATTATGTAATCGAGGGATGTGAACTCGAGTCAAACATTGAGATTGTAAAGTAGACCAATTGGTAAGGGTCTTTGTAAAAACACATCACTTCATTTAAAGATACAACCCCAGGTTACCGGCGTTCTAAACGCTACGCAAAGATGCGCTTCACATTTTAAAATAGCGAAGCCACCGTACAACTAAGCACTAGCCTCTCAAAACTTAAGAGAAATTCACATAAATGCTCATAAACTTTGTACCCTGATGCTTTTTCTTGTTCTTTTGTCTGTTTTATTGCGTTTGTGTGTTTGATGAGACTTAAAACAGCTGATGACCTACAGGGTGACATTATTTTCAAATGTACGATTCTGTCCACTCCCTATCCGTGATCCATCATCTGTATTATAAATGGCCTCATTGTTACGCTGCATAGTGCATTAACTGTGTGTATGTATATTTGTACATGTATACATGTGTGTAGTTATGTACAAACTGCAAAAACTGAAACACATTTATATGGTATGTTCAGGTAGGTATTCTTCCCACTCCTGAATCTTTCCCACTCACCAACATCTCTCATTCACTCCCCATCTTTCCTTTTAACACCCTCCTATCCTGATGTAAATAATGCAAACTGGTTCATGGGGAAAAATAAATAAATAAATAATTACATAAATTCACAGCTTCCATCCAGAGGAGGAAACACCACACCAGCTGCTCACTCTCCTGGAGATAACAAAACAGCACCTAAAGGATTGTGTTAGCGATTTCAAGTCTAAAAAGCTCTCTTCTAATATTTCACCAGTAGAGATCATATTTCCTTAACAAACAGTGACCATTGTTCATGTGACCAAAGACAAGGGATGCAATAAGGTCTTGGCACACCGAAGTCCAAAACTTTTGTTGCATTGACAAAAATATTTTGGGTCCACATGTCTTGGATATTTGTACTCGTTGCGTAAAATTCATAAAAGCACACACTCCTTGGTAGCCGTCCTGTCAGGTGTTGCTGCTTAAAGTCCCATTTCGCATTATGCTATGGCACAGTTTAGTTGATCAAAATCAGTATAACCTTTGTACTATTCAATTAAAATGCCGTAAAACATCCTGCTTCCCAAGCTTTTCAGCAATCACCTGCCACGACTGATCGTTTAGCTCTGAGTTCTTATAATCTACACTTTGTTGGTCATATAAAGCTCTATTTTGAGACTCATAACACATCAGGAATGAAGCCATTTTAAAATGACGTTTGCCTACCTACGGAACCACAGAAAGACAACTAGCGTTTGCAATCACTTCCAGAAAATGCAAAAAATGCTAACCCGCTCCAATAGTTTTTTTTTTAACGGACTAATTACTAGATTACTAGCTCAATTTTATTTTTGATTGTACTAGCTTTCGAGTTATTACAATGATAACTGTCAGTGTAGTGTTCTCTGCAGAGCACCAATACTGCAGATTGCATCAAGTAAATGAGGGTTTATGAAGGAAAAAGTTGAAAAATTAACCATTTGGAAGACCTTGCTTTTTTGACCTTACATCAACTTGTTGTAGGAGACTCCTAAAATCCAACAATGAACTTTTCAAATCATAATACTGTACAAGCTTTTTTATGTGACTTCTTTTCTCTCTTAACTGTATGTAAAGAATGTGCTTTCTTTAGTACAATGACTGATTTATAAATATAACATACCTTATTTGTTGTAACTATTTTGGGGATTCTTTTGGAATTTCTGATGGGTAGACATGACTAGTGTTAGAGTTGTATCACCGTCTGTTGGACTGGAATTCCAACGCAGTGGTTCTGAATACTTCTTGATATTTTTTTCAGCTAACAGCTAAACATAAATATACTCTGGCACTTTGTAAATAGATAAATAAATAATTAAACTGAAAGAAACAAAAGAATGATGAGTCATCATAATTAGCAGCTTCCTCTACCATCTTTTGCGGTAACAAATAAAGCCAGCAGATCTGGAATGTCCGACTATAGCAAGCTGTTCTTAGACAGAAGATCCAAACAGACCATCACAATCATGTATCTCCAATCATGCCAGATGGCTAGCTTGTCCACGAGGGATCGTTATTTGAAGTATCCATCAAAGTGGCCAATTAAAAGTTTGCTCAAGCTCCTCAAGTTACTTTCAGCTTACAAACTTTCAGCTGACCAGTGTAAGCTGTTTAAATAATATACTGTATATTTAAATAATAATGTGTAGTAAAGCTAGGTTTTACTCAACAAAAGACTAATAATCAGGATTAAATATTCATTCATAATTTCTGTTCAGAGTTGACATTTCGACATAAAGCGGATGTTGTTAAATTTAGTTTTCCCGTACAGTTCAGTAATTTTAACAATTCTCGCTTCAATACATCTTCTAATTAAGGATTGGTCGTAGTGTGTAGTGCAAGAAACTGACCACCGAGATGCGATGGCGCCGGAGGTGCTCAAGCGCTTTGATCGCTGCCTGCAGCTTTAATTTTATATTAATTTATTCGACATCAATCAGCAGGCGGAGCAGCTACTTTCTCATTTTGAAGAGACTTTCAGAATGGAATGGTCCCATCTGAAGCAGGAGCTCTTTCAGCACCAATAACCCTAAATTCACACCATCAATCTGCTGCGTTGTGGTTAATTTATGCTCTTTGCAGCAACTTCATGATGAATCTCTGACTTGAGTAGTAAATTATCTTTCATTTCCACCAAAGCTCAGCTCAAACACCTGGTTTGTGGTGTACGTAAGCAAGCTTAAACACACAACTGATGCCTCAAAAGGACATAAAAACACTGATTAAAATGTGACGCAGCCTCAACCTCTTGTTCATGAACATTGCAATTAGTTTTGAAAATGACGCCATGCAACACATCTGCTTCCAACGGAAGGAACTTGTGGAGAGTGATTTTTATCTCCCGCTCACTTGTTTTGATTGTGTTTTATTTCACATAAATTTAGTAGTTTGTGGATTTTATTGCATGTTACTCTTTGTGTCAGTGAGGAATTATTCAGTACTTTGTTTCACTTTTTAAGAGACCATCAACCAATCAAAGGCAAATTATTGAGTGCAACACTAGTTTTATTACAGTGGTTGAGGGAAGTTTCTAGAGCTAGTCAAGTAAGCTTTGTACTGTACACCAAACAAGGAAACACCGCTGTGACAGCAATAAATTTTATATGTGGGCACCTCTGCAACTTTTGAAATGCAAATACCATTTCAGTCACCGATACAGAGAGAGGTACACGCGGGTTGTGCATGAAAATTTGGACTGGAATGCAGCTCTGTAGTGTTAAGGCTCACAGTGTTGGTCTGTTTTCAAGGATTTCTTGTATAAAATATGTAAAAAAGACTAAGATAAGTATAGTTTGACCAAGCATCCCCATGGAGGGGACATATGAAAGCGCTCCATGGAGCAGTCCACTGATTCACTGCACTGTGTACAGAGGCAAGCCCTGTTTGGAATTTCAATTACTCCAGTGGCTTTAAAACTAACTTTAATTAAATGCGGATCATTCTCGTCCAAATTTTAGGCACTTCAATTGTCTTGAAAGGTCTTTTAGCTCTAATTCTTTGATGGCAATGTATCAACACAAAATTACAAGGTGTGACACAATAAGCAATAAAATGGTGAAGCAATGAGTTGGAACACAATTATAATATCACATTCATGATTTGTGAATAATTCTAAATAATCATTTCATTTAAGGTTTTTATAATATGTAGAATTTTCTAAAACAGGAGTTGTGAAATCACATCTGGAAAATAGCAATGAATGTAGACTAGATCAAAGTGATTATTTTTATGAGGTAAATATATCTATAATAAACTAGCTTTGTTTACGTTAGCTATTTAGGGCAATTGTAGATAAAGAGTTAAAATATGTTAAACTAAAAAAGTGTTAAAGGAAAATTTTCCTTTAAATATGACTAAATATTCCATTTATCACAAACACACAGAGAAAGAACGTAATTTAAATAAACAGTCATTAGTTATCAGAAAATGTAAAAAAAATTTAGAAAATCAAATAGAGATAGCATAATATAACATATAAGTTAAACATTAAAAACCTTTTTTGTTTTGGGTTTTTGAGATTTTTACATACATTTTTCTTATTGACAATTTGCCCAACATTTGGCACATGAATACAGAGTAATGCATGTTGTCTAAAGAATAAATGTTTCTTTTTATTTCTGTATGTATTAAACAGCACATCTAATACAGAGCTGTGAAATTTAGCTTTCTATTAATATAATGTTTTTCAGTTATAAAATGATGAATACGGAACTTAGTCATTTAGCCAAAAAAATCACAAAGCTTGGTTAAATTGTCTTCCACTAATATTGAGTTCATTTACTCAGAATTAAGAATTCTGTTAACGTTGACAATCATTTCGGCTCAATAATTAAGGATTGCTTGGTTGAAATAACGCTTTAATTTAAATTAAGTATTTATTTAGTAATTACTATTCCATATTGTATAAATCTGATATTAAAAACTATGTGTCTTAACATTTTTCAGATATGTTTTAAAACATCCGTTGAACCATGCAGGTTATAGGGTCACGTGATAACATTTGACGGTTGCTAACTGTAACGTTGGCCTACAAGCCACAGATCTACATTGAACGATCAAAAATCATTCATATGCTTATATATGCTCGTAATATCTTATACTGAGCTAAATCTGACTTTAAAGAGAGGTACAAGTCCTAAAACGTCAAATAAACATTTGCAAAAGAAAGGTGTCAACTCACTCAGAAGGTAAACAAACGCTCCACCGCAGGATGTTCTATTGTCCATAAACAATATTCAGAATAATTACGAAAAACACGGATCAAATATCTTAACACGAATGTATAAAACGTATATTTAAATTTAGACAAACGTCTTCAGAGTAAATGGGTCAATTTACGACATGTGTGTCGAGCTCGATATAAGTGCGACCCCTGCTGGCAAGGTTGTTTTTTAGGTTTTTGTTTGACTATTTTATTCACAATATATAACTTTTTTTGTTTTCAACATACACCAGAGAATTTTATCTCAGATTTACCTCATATGGTTTAGACATTGTTCCGGCTTCATGTAACTCCACATACAAATATTATTATTATTATTATTATTATTATTATTATTATTATTATTATTAAAAGAAAAAAACGAGCAGTTTTAAAGTTCCCGTAGATGATTTGGTTCTATAGATTCTCAATGCGCTGCTAAAAGGATAAAAATAGCATTTGTTTTCTCCCACCAAATTATCAGATGATTCTAGGTAAAATATTAAAAGTAAACACAATCAAAATACCAATTTGCATTTCACTAACTTTATTTTGTGCACTACAGTCAAAACATAAACATTGAGATTTAAGTGTAAAGCTAAACAAAATTTCTTTGTCATGTATTGGCTGCCAATTTGACGAATGAGAGGGAGTTTTGTTTTTCCTTTTATTTTGTTAATTACAATATATTTGCATTGTATTTACCTGTTGTCCTCCCTTTTTTTTTCAGATCCTCTCTGACGTGCCCACATTGTCTTAAGCAGAGCAATACGTTTGATCCATTTCTGTGCATTTCTCTTCCCATTCCTCTACGGCAGACAAGGTGAGTCCAGCTCAAGCCGACTTAAACAATCTGAATTCCTCAACCCCCATTCAAACCAGCAGCAAAGACTGGAAATCCTCACTGCAAACCATTCCCCTCCGTGGTGTATTACTGACACATTCACTACAGATTCAATCAGTGCTCGTCATAATCAATGATCGAATAGTGACAGTGTAAAGTGTCCTGTTTTTTACGTTTTCCTCACTTGTTTATTATTAATACTGACCCGTCATTAATAATTCTTTAAACATCTGCAAAAATATCACCTGTAATTGTGACCAGTGGTAAGAGGGGACGTGTAAAATAAAGTGTACATAAAGTTTCATTCCATCAGAAAATCCTAGATTTGTGATGGATTTTCTTCTGGTATTTTTGTACTTGCATACAAATGCATTTATTGCAAACCAAGCCAACAAAAAAGATCCAGAACTGGATATCCAGATCAATCTATATGTCATGTTTGTATTATTTGTGGTCTTTTAGTGGTAAAATGTGCTATCTTGATTTAAAAAATATATATATGTGTGTGTAGTAAAACACCCACTCCCCCACAGTTGCAACCTCCCCCCAGGAGAATGTTTGGCTAATAAACGGTTTGTCTGCCATTGATTTCAACAGAAAATTGTAGACTTAAAAAAAAAATGTCAATACAATTACAGAAATATGGCAGCTGTACCAAAAGTAATCGCACACCATTCCTCAATAAGTTGCACGATTTAATTTAATTTATTTAGTTTAATTTTATGACGGCTCTCATTGAGTAGAAAATTTTTAAAATTCTGCTTTATTAAACAATAAATTGTGTCCGCAGCCCCATACGATGTCCAGAATTCATTTAATAAGTCTGATTGTTTACTACGAATGACAAAATGGCACATATCTTCGGAAAGCAGAGAGTTTCAGCTGCCAAATGGTACCTTACATATTTTTAAGGACCTTCAAAGCTAGGAAACTAAGTTTGATTCATAGGATTTTGATCATTTAGAATTATGCCTCGTCTCTCCGCAGGCCGGTGTATGTGACTTTGGTGTTCAGCAATAAAGGACAGCGCTATTTGAGAGTGGGGCTTGCCGTGCCTCTCTTTGGCTCTCTAGCTTGCCTCCGCAGGATGCTGGCAGACGAGGGCAAGATCTCTCCTAATCAGGTGATGGGCGCACTCCCACAGACCTCCAGCTTCAGTGCTGCACCACATAAGCGATGCATGTGCTCTAAATATGAACGTTTAGCTTCGTCTTCCAGGTCATTCTGACAGAGATCTACACGACAGGTTTCCAGCGATCCTTCTTTGATGAGGATGACTTGACCAGCATTGCAGAGAGTGATGTCATCTATGCTTTCCAAGCTCCGCCCCTCTACCTAAAGGGTGGCTGTGCACGAATCTCAGGTAAAAACGGCCAATTTTGAGCTTTTTTGTCTCAGAGGTTGCGGAACATTCAGTACATGGCTTGCCACGTGGATTTAACTAAGCAAATAGATCTGAGGCTCCGATTGGGTCATCACTAATTAATAAATTGCATCGGCGACCCCAAAATTACCCATCAGCGGCTTTAAACTTATGTTTCTCTCTTTTTTTTTGTGAGTGAAGGTCAGCTGTTTCTCTCTGTGCTCGGAGTTCAGTGGAGAGCAAAGGTGTTTAATTAACACTCTCACAGTGTTCCTACTCTTGAGTATTAATCTCACAGCCAAACTAGTGCTTAGAGAGAACAGAGAATCTCCCGAAGTCCACAAACCGGATATGATCTCTTTTATTCCATGTTATTAATGTTATTCCATTTAAACGTCTCTGTCTTTCTGAATGTGACGATGTCATAAGTGCCCTTCCTGTGCTAATGTGTCCATTACATGTAACATCCAAAGATTATTTCCCATAAATCATTGGGAAGTTATTGCATGAGGCCTGATGTAGATATAGACGACATTAATTTCCGGATAGAATAAGAAGTTATTCATCATTAGATGCTAGTATCACTGATACACTCCAGATATGGAGGACCAAATATGATTTAAATATAAAAGAGTAGCAGGAACAAGTAAATAAAATAGCATGTATATTTAAATAAATATATGCCGAAATAAACAAATGATTTAATTAAAGAAATAATAAATAAACAATGAATTACATTCAACACATATGGATATTATTCATACGCATTTTCATCCCACCTTTATTAATTTCTGTATGTAAATATATGTAAATTATATGGGCGGTCTTTCCTTGACTCTAAGCCAGGATTGGTCACATGAGAATCGATGGTTCATCCGGTTCTACGTCACGTCTGGAGTGAATAACTGTTCGTGGTAAATTTCCCTGGAGTGAAGCGTATAAATGTTTTCATGTAAACGTACACCATTTTTGTCTTCTGAGCTTTTTCGACTTTTGTTTATCTATCTGAACGTCAAATAGTGATTTCAGCGTTGAAAAGATTAGTCAAAATAAATATTCAATAATGCGCTCGTTGTGATTATTTACAATATAGTGGGTGTGTAATTTACATGTGCTTAAAGCTAATGATCAGTAGTCGTCCATTCTGCCTGGTCCAAACCGACGAAGTATGTGCAGTAGGTTCTTATTAGCCAGTTCCAAGCAAACAACCATTATTGAAGGGATTGAAGCTACAATACAGTGCATTCTAAACTTAAGGCTGGTTCCAAAAGAGAGTGTTTCCCAAGACTTCCTGTGTTAAATAAAATGTAATTTGGATACTTGCTGGAATGGAGAGAGCATTAAATAAAAACGCATTTGAATGAAATGGCAATAATGAAACAGTTACACACTATGCAATAGTTTATGTGCTCCGTCGATTCTTAGAAGCAGCTGGATGACTTTAAATTGCTTATAAAAGGCCCCATTAACTGATTTTTTTTTTTTTTTTTGCTTTTTGTTAGATTTTTTGGAGCTCCAATTAGGTGGAAGAAAATGAAACTCTTGAGCTTTGTGCTCTGATTGGCCAAGATTTGCATATCCATGTCTGCTTCAAGCCCTGTCTGGCTGGTGAGAGAAATGGAAACTAAGCAAACCTTTCCAGGTGGTGGAGGAAGGTTATAAAAAGATGTTAAAAAGCAAGTGTTCAATATAGATTCATAATGCTCTGGAAACTAAAAATAGCATTGGTAAATGCACAGATGAGCTCAGTAATGTTTTCCTTATGGAGGAAGCATATGGCAATTTTGAAGGAAAGATAACAAATGAGCATATTATTCATAACTAAACAGAATATGAAAAAACATTAATATTAAAAAAGATGTTTACTGGTATAAGGTCCTGAATATGCGAGTCTATTTCACCTTTTTATTTCTATATGTACCTATTTATTTCACTCTTGCTCTCAAGGACACTAGCTCCTCAAGCTTCTCCAAACCGCTGTAATCTGAACGGGCCATGAGTGCAGCGCCCATCATGGCAGCAGGAAAATGTCAGCTGTTGACTGCAGTGGTCCCACTGTTTTCCCTGACCCTTCCCCCTCATGCAATGTTTTTTTTCCTGTATTATGTCTATATGTGCTTGGTTGCAATGGCTTTTTTTAACCTGCTCCACACTGCCCTTTTTCCTGATTTTGGTGTCAGTAAAATACGTTTATAAACTATAGACAAGCTTTTAACGTCTGAAACAGAAGTGCTGCGCTTACGCTTCCTTTCAGCTATTTGTGGTAGAACCGGTAGATAGAACTTCTCGGTTCATGACCCCATCCAAAATACATATCATATCAGTAAGTGTACACATTTTTTTGTTTGTTTGTTTATCTGATCTGGAATCTTTTCTGTCATTATTTGACGGAAACAGCTTCGAAAACCTTGATGCCCATTTAATATGTGTGTATGTGATAGCTGGCTTCAGATCATACACCCAACTGTGTTCAGTCTGCTCTCTGCTGCGCTCTATTTGCATGTCTCCATCTGTCTCTCTGTCTCTCTCACTTTCTGTCCCTCTCCGGATGTCACCTTGTTTGGTTGCACAATAAAGTTTGACATTTCTCGGCTGCACGGAGGAAAAGACTGTAAATCACCCCTGAGGGTAACCCCTGGTCTCGTTGCAGGGTTTCACCACAGTCTTCCGTCCTCTCCGTACTCCTCGTCTGAAACGGAGGCTCACAGACTCCCTGTGTCTGGAGCACTGTCCTCTGAATTCCTGAACCAGAGTGATGGAATGGTGAAGATCTTACTGCTGGTGTGTAATGCAGCTGGAGCCGGACAGCAGGCGGTCAGGTATAGTACCTCCCACTGATCAAGGTCTCCATAGACTTCCCATGTTAAAGGACCCCACTCTATACCAGAAAAAGACTGCCTGGTAAAAACAGTGGTGATATTTCACTATGTCTGTGAGGGGAGGTCTTTTTGATCACTATGCAAAGAATTAAATGAATTGCCAGTGTGTGTTAATCGGGTATTGGATTATTAGCTTTGGAGCATAAGGCTTTGATTGGAGTTTTATGTTGCCTAATAACGTTTGCTCTGTATCTGTTTAATGTCAAGATGTTTGAGGATCACAGTTGATACATTTGAGGACCTAAATACAGATCTCATGTTTGTTCTCATGTAGATTCGGTCCTCCGTTTCTGATGAGAGAGGACCGATCCGTGTCCTGGGAGCAGCTCCAGCAGAGCATCCTCAGCAAACTGTACTATCTGATGATCAACGGCTCCCAGGCACATGTAAGAACACCATAGATTCACATTAAAGGCAATTCACGTGGCGGAAACTCAACGTAGGCATGTAGACATGGTCAAGATGAACTGGTGCAGATCAAACCAAGCATCAGAATAGGGAAAAAAAGCTATTTATCATGGATTTTCACACACAACCAGGTCAGAAAAAGAGAGAATATCCAGTGAGATGCAGGATACTGAGCCTACAATCGGACAGTGGAACATTGAAAGAACGTTGCCTGGTCCAATTTCTGCAGAGATATTTGCATAGTAGGGTCAGACATGAAAGCTTGAATCCATCCTATTTTGTGTCAGTGGCTCAGACTGGTGGTAGTGGTGTAATGGTGTGGGGGATATTTTCTTGGCACACTTTGGCTCCAAATTGAGCACTGCGTCAACACCACAACCTCTCTGAGTATCATCACTGACCATCTCAATCCCTTTATGACCACAGTGTCCCCTTGTTAAGATGCTACTAGATGGATGATGCTCAATGAATCATCCCAGACTGGTTTCGGTAGTCACCAGATCTCAATCTTGTAGAGAATCTTTGTAAATCTTTGTAATCTCACGGTTGTGCATTCGACAAATCTGCAGCAGCCATGTGATGCCATCATGTCAATATGGTCTCTGAGGAATGTTTCCAGTGCATTGTTTAATCTATTCCACGATGAGTTCTGAAGGCACAAAGGGCCCAACCCAGTACTAGTAAGATGTACCTAATAAAGTGGCCGGTGATTGTAGTTTAAAATTTTAAAAGCAAACAGGAAGAACAGACAGCACAAGCAAAGTTGATTGTTTGCCTGGTAGAAAACATATTCATCTTCCTCCCAGTTGTCATTTTCAGTCTGAATCATTGTTTAGTTGTTTTTTGCTGCCACCTGCTGGATATTTTAGTGAGTCCTTCTAGAGCAATGCTGTCATTTGTTTAACTATCACTCGTGGTTTTCTGTTAGGGGACACTGGGAACAGCTGCAACCCACTACTGGAATGCATAAAGCTACTCCTGTGAGCTCTGCATAAACACTTTCACTGATAATCAAATAAAAATAGGCGACCATTCCAACAGTCTCTAGTCTAGAACAACTAACTCAACAATATTGAAATATTAAAAACAACTCTATTAAAGCAGAACTTAAAAATCCAGAGAAAAAATGTCTCTTTATTTGATATAAATGAAACCATAGCGACTGAAAACCCCCATGAAAGGGAAAATATGCATAACCGAGATCGGACAACTGCACTGGGTATAATTTTCTGGCGGCTGTATATTTGCAATGACATCTTTGACCACTTGATGGCGTATCAGTGTTAGGAATGGGCAGATTTGTGCAGGCTGCACTAGCTCACTGAGCCAAAGAAAAGAAATCCAGCAACAGAAATGAACGAATTGTTTATAAATATCGTGTTCAGTGTTCAGCTAATGTAACATATAGGTATAGTAAAAGAATGTACCACAGGAAGTAAACAAACAACACTTTCTTTAAAAATGGAAGTGTTAAACAGTGGATTTCATCAAGGAACAGAGTGGAATAAACGAACACAGAGAAAGCACACTTGCTTCTAGGAAATTCTTATATCATTACATCAAAGAGCCAATGGATGGGGCTGTGTACCATAAAATCTTGGACAGAGACTCCGGTGACAGAGCAGTCTTTGGAAGCAGCTGATGAAGGTCATGGAACAGCCTATAGCCAGCGTTCCTAATCCTATAGGACGTCTGTGGAGCGAGATGGAACTTGAGTTGCCAAGCGACAGGCACAAAACCTTAAGGATTTGGAGATAATCTGTTCAGACAAGTGAAACAAAATTGCTCCTGTGATGTGTTTGAAGCTGCTGACCAAACTCCTCTGCCATCAAAACATTCGATGTGCATATGATGTATCGATTTTGTGTTTCATGCCTTTTGTGTCATTAGAATTTCAGGGTGTTATTCAAGATTCGCGTAGTGGGAGGTTCTGCATCTTACAGCTACTTAAATCCCCAGGACGGGCGGCCTCTTTATCACCCCGCTGTGGACAGGTAATTCTTATAAGTTCTGCCATCTCACAGTCACTTTTCATGTTCCGAATGAGGTGAAAAAATGAGATATATTCGAAAATCAATGGAAGAATAAATACCACAGTGTACTCCTAGTAGTGCAGCCATCTATACAGAGGCTTTACAGGAGGTTCTGACAAAAGTAATCGTTCTGTGACAATAAGAACATAAATAAACATGAAATAAAAAAAGATATGGATGGAATCTTGTGTGATGGGAATTTTCAATGTAATGCCTCCATCTAGTGGTCATTTTGAGAAATGTAACTTGAGAAACTTTTGAGAGTATACGTCATACTTTAAGTACCGCCCATCTGACTATAACTTGGGTGAAAGCAGGGAAAGAGTCTCTTTTTGGCTTCTCTCTTCTTCCGGCGCTTAGATTTTTATTTAGGCTCAGGGTTCTTCTTCCACGCAGTTAACACGTGTGTTGAAATGTCGTTGATTGTTAAATCTTTGTAATAAATAGCCGTATTTGCTGTGTTCTCTCTCAAACGGTCTCCAGTGTTCATTATCAATTGAGAAGGTATATTTTTTTACTATAACACTTGCTATATCCGTTCCTCTCCAAGTATCCCACACGTGGTGTTCCACAAGGCTCACTTCTCAGCCCACTTCTTTTTAGTTTTATGCAGTTCCCACTCCGTCTGGGACATCGAGCAGATGCACTTTAGAACTTCTGATTTGTTCTTTTTATGTCACATTTTCATGTTTCCACTATTTGAAAATAGTAAAAGAATTTAAATTTTACCAAAGTTTGACCGTAATTCACAGCATAATTGCATGGAAAATAGCTGTCAATTTTTATGGAATTATGCCGTAAAATAACATTTGGTATTTTGCCGTTAAATAACGGTAACTATCCGGGAACTTTGCTGCCAGGCATTTTACCGTTTATTTACAGGGATTTTTTAACAGTGTAGACTAGCAAGCAATTTGAGCATGTGTGAGAAGCAAAGCCTGATTTGGCCGTCGTCTGCGGTTTTCTCCTCAGAGCTCTTAAGCTGTGTGGCTCAGGTGGAGCGCCACATGTCAAGCTCATTGTTGAATGGGAGCACAGAATCAAAGACTGGTAATGTAATCCCTCGCTTCCTTTCACAAATGTGTGGAAATATCAGCGACTCATCTTAAAGAACATTAAGGAAACACAACAGGGCTGATATCTGCACGTGTTGTGTGCAGCTTGTTCGGGAACATCCAGGAGGAGGTGGTGAAGGATTCGGAGAGTGTCCGCGCTCAGCAGCAGCAGCACGTCCAGCAACACAGCTGCACCCTGGAGGAGTGCTTTGAGCTCTACACTAAAGAGGAACAAGTAAAAGAGCCTCACAAAACACACATGTGACTGGATATGATGCAGGCCTGGGGAGTTTCTCTCGTCCCTGTGACCAACTCTGTTGCTATAGCTTTTAATTCATTTAAACTGTATTTATTGCTGAGCACCAGTGCTGTAGGAGTACGTGAGCATAAGTCGGGTCATAATAAGGTCGGCTGTACACTCACTGGCCACTTTATTAGGTACACCCAGCTAGTTCCAGTTTGAACCCCCTTTTTCCTTCAGAACTGACCTGATCGGTTCAACAAGGCTCCGGAGCTCTCTTCCTCAGAGAGTTTAGTGCAAATCGAAATAACAGCATCATGCAGTTGATTCAAATGTTGAGAAATGATGCAAATCTCCTGTTCCACCCAACGGTGCACTGTACATTTGAGTACAGTGAACTCATCGTCGTGTTCTAGAGTCACGGTATATGACGTGGTGCGTTATTCTGCTGGAAGCAGCCATCAGAAGAACCATTCTCTGTAAATCCCAGTAGATCAGCAATTCTCAGACCAGCCCGTCTGGCAGCAACAACCATGCCACATTCAAAACCACTTATTTAAAAACGCACCTGAATCGCGACTTTGACACATTCAAAACCACTTTAAGGGGGGGGAGGGGGGCTATTTTAAAACGCACCTGAATCGTGACTTTGTATCATTCATGCATATTTGAGTAATCCTTGAATGTCCTGTGGTAGCCATTGGGGGGTGCTACTACACTCTGTTTTGCGAAGCCCCGCCCCTTTTGCATTGCTCCGCCTCTGTCCCCAGTCTGTTGCTGCACCACTCCTCCCCCTCCAGCTCCGGCAAAGACTCGCGTCTACGGCTGAGGGAGCTACTGTTAGCAACAGCTGCTCTCACTACGTGTCGACGAAGCTCCTCGTTCAGAGTGCTTTTCTCTATAGTTCTTTGGATGCCAAGGAGAGAGCCCTCTCTTTACGCTTCCCAAGTACCTTCCTTTACGCTTCCCAAACCCACTTTCTGGGTTTGACGTAGGATCACGTGAACAGGCTTGTACAATATCTTCCGTTGCCATTTTGCAAAAACACGGTTTTAATGTTTTTACTATGGAAATGTAGCGGCGCTTTCAAAATGAAAACAAACGTTGGAAGTGCGCATGGAGTATGACGCACTGAAGGGGGCGTGTTGGAAAGAAGGAGGGGCTCTTAAAGAGACTGGTGAATATCAGGGTGTTACGCGCAGCCAAGATGCCAAGTTAAATTTCTATGAGATTGTTTATGACAAATACAGCGATTACAATACAACTGTAGGTAAAATTGTTACTTGAGTGTGTTATAAAACAACACGATATGCCTGAAAAACATATAATACCCCCACTTTAGATCAAGTTTCTTCCCCATTCTGATGCTCGGTTTGATCTGTAACAAATCATTTAGACCAGATCTACCTGCCTAAAGCATTGAGCTGCTGCAATGTGATTGGTTGATTAGAAAAATGTGTTAACAACCAATTGGACAGGTGTACCTAATAAAGTGGCCGGTGAGTGTATATTATGTCGGCATTTGGGTTGATTCTTTTAGACCTGAATTATCTGCAAAATTTTCTAAATGTCCACCCATTTGATGATGGCTTCGATCACAAACTTCGGTATTTTACAGTTGGATATGATTCATACGAATTCAATCGAATGCTGAGTAAAGATCTTTGTGATGCGTCGTTAACATGTTAGAAGCACAGGCAGCTTTCTTCCTCTCCTCGATTATCTTTCCTTCCTTCAGATAAACCGCTCCCACTTGCACATGTTCTCAATCGATTCTTCTTAAAAGATGTGACGCAGTTCTTTGATGGCGTTCAACATGTTTCTTGCTCTTTGAGCGAGGACAAATACAGAAAAAAACATTTGTGCGCTGTGCTTGTAATAGTTCAAGGGAATGCAATCGGCTCAATAATGAAATGCAAATAACTCGCATCATCTTCCTCTGAGCAGCACAAAACAACTGTTCCGCTCTGGTCAGAACATGTTTCTATCGTGTATGAGAGGACAAAAAGCTTCTTTAATAAGAACCAAACAGCTTACCTTTAGGATTGTGACTGTATTTAATGGCTGTTGTTATAATCTTGATTTTGGTGCTTTTTTTATTCAAAATGGCTGACAGTGGTTTTATTGAGCACTAAATGGAATTTTACGCTGAGATGAATCTACTCAGGCTGCAAACTGTACATCAAGCTCAAAATATCAATGATTTCATTGTGAATATTAAGAAACACAGTTGACAGTTATATTTATATATTAGAATATATTTATTTGACAGAATTGCCCTAAAATAGCAACCATACTGTTTTTGCCATAGTAACCAATTTAGCAGATCTATATCTTAGATAGGGTAAATCATAGAGACAAGGGGGTTGTTTTATGTCATGCATAGTGAAAAAAATATTATATAATGTCACAGCCCCCTCCATAGCAACCACACTGTTTACCATAGCAACCAATTTAGCAGATCTAAATTTTAGATATGGGAAATCATAGAGAGAAGGGGGTTGATTTATGTCATGAATAGTGAAAAATTTTTATTTAATGTCACCGACCCCTCCATAGCAACCAAACTGTTTACTATAGCAACCAAGCAGATATATGTTTTTGGTTGATTTGTATCACTCATGTTGACATAATAATGTCACTTACTTCTCCATAGGAACCAAACTGTTCAGCATAGCAACCAGACGTTTTGCCTCATCACCCTTTACATTTCACCCTTTCTCAATCCAACATCAAAATTTGTATACAAACTTTAATTATTTTGCTTAATTTATTACTATTTTAATAATGATCTAAGTTCTCTGTCTGTATTTGCAATTGTTTTTTTCACCTTTTGGCTTTCTACCAAAAAGGTGATATATTTCATATGTGTGATGTTACTAGCTGTTAGTATTGAGCCCTAATAGCATCTCTTTATTATTTTGCTGTGCCTCATCATACGTTCATATTGCATATTTATGCACTCTCCTCTATGCCATGCTTTCCTCTGGTGGAGAGGCTTCCTCACTGATTTGTGGCTAGCTTTGCTTGTGATCACATACATGTGCTTTATAGAGATTCAACATTCCATTAGAGGCTCAAAACTGAAGGGAGAAGTAAAGGTACAGAAATATTTAAGTGAACAGCAATCTCCCCCAAACCTAAGGATCCCAATTTTCTATTTGTTTGCAGCTGGCTCCTGATGACAAGTGGATGTGCCCTCATTGTAAGCAGCTGCAGCAGGGCATGGTCCAGATGAGCCTCTGGACTCTCCCTGACATCCTCATCCTTCATCTCAAGCGCTTCCGACAAGTTCAAGAACGCAGAAACAAGCTCTCCACGCTAGTGCACTTCCCCCTCGCAGGCCTGGACATGGGACGTCACATGGTCAAGCGGAGCGGCTGGAAACAGCAGGCTCATCACAGGCCTGCAGCTGGCCGAAACACACTGGATGTCCCCTACGATCTGTACGCTGTGTGTAACCATCATGGGGGAATGCATGGAGGTCACTACACAGGTGTGTGTCACCGTTAGAAGGAACCAGTCATTCATTATAATTCTTATTCCTCGATGATACCAACAAAGTTGTTCCTGGAGGGCTGCAGCCTTTCTTCAGGAGCATGCACTAGGATCTGCATCTTGCTTAATTCGAGGTGCAGGACTGTGGTCCTCCAGGAACGACTCGTCTGTGTTTTAGAAAAGCTCTCCAAGCCTAAAATTAGAAAGCCCATCAATGAAATTTGTGTCATCCCAAATAAAAGTGCACTGCAGCTGGCTGACAAATAGTTATCGGTGCTGAAGGTGTGGGTTTGAACCTCGGAAAGCAATCGAGAGCCGCAGTTAGTTCTGCAGACCCCTTTGGCCATAATTAAGCATTTAGGAATTGAGTTTGCTTTGATCTTCCGTTTTCCAGGAAAGTGACCCAGTTTAAAATGAGAAAGGGGCGATGAAGAAGAAAATTGATCTTGTGTACTTCAGAGTAAAAGGAAAAACTGTGAAGGGTACTGTATTTAACTTTTAAAATATTTAGAATAAAGAAATTGACAGAAACAAAGCATCAAGGTGAAAAATCGTAAGTATTGATGCATGTTCACTTTCCGTATGGACTTAAACTAATGAAAGTGCTAGGTTATTTTTATCCTAAATATCATTTTATTTTTTTATCGATAAAGACCCATTAGGTTTATGAAGCCTCAGTGGTGATGGATGCAAGGGTAGCTACTGAATTGACTGGGCGAGGTTGCCTGAGGTTGTGAGACACGAAACACGCGTTTATCCCAGAATTCATCACTAATGATGTGTATCAGTGCATCCAGGAGTAAATACAATGCTCAAAATAACGAGTATACCTCACTACATTTGTCAGAAAACTTTAGTTTTCTTTTCAGAATCAACATTTTCTACGAGATACAATGCTACAAAATACTCCCACTAATGTGGGCCATTGAATGCGAAAAAGATTTGCTAATTTGACACACAAAAACTTAGATTTTCCCAACAAATGTTGCATTAAAGAGTGCACCGCAATTATAGTCTTAGAAAAGATCAAGCCGATAGGTGACTATAAAAGAGCATCACTTAACAAAGAAAAGCCCCTCCCATTTCATGCAGTGAGCAATGGCTCCCCATGGAAGAAAAATGTCACGAAATCGGAAAAAATAAATAATTTCGCAAAAACACATGTACACAAAAAGGTGAGAGCTGCAAGAAGATCAGCAAGGGGTTACACATCAGTCAAATACGGATCGAAGCATTTTACAAAGACGCGAGTGTAACAAGACGTTTAGATTGCAGCAAAATGAAACTCAACCTGGTGAAAAGTTTGGAAATTGCTCCTTTGTTAATTTTGTTCATTTATTTACTGGTTAAATTTGTACTTTTTCTTTTATTTATGCTGAGCACTGTATTTGCACCATTTGATTGTTCTGATAATGTTTAGTTGATTAAAATGTAACAAATGTGGTGTGACACATTTCATCCTTACTATAGGAACTCATTTCAGTATATAAAGCCCAGAGCCCAGCCTGGGCAGTGTCACAGGGATGGGGTTGCTCAGTCGCACATGGTGCAATTTCAGCTGGATTGTGAGAGCATGATGAGGAAAAGACTCTTGAACAATCTCGAGAAATCAGCCATCCCTCCAAGATTCCTGAAGATGAGGAGGAGGTGTACAATCGAGTGGAATAATATCCCCTGAACACTTTTTCTCAGTTTGGTAGTAGCTGCTATTGTGAGAAAGAGCTGGCGGCAGAAACTGTAATGTGTTGTTCTGCTCACAGGTATTGAAGGTTTGAAAGGGGGTTTAACACTTTGATGTTCACTCAGGAGGAATGGTGGACAAAAATATTACAAACTGTAAAAACACATATTGGGAGGCGTTTTTGCTATCGTTGTGAAAATGTAAAACTGTCAGTGAATCATATGCTCCGCTTGTCAGCTTTGTATCCATCCAGTCAATCACCAGAATCCTTATCTTCACACCACACCGCAGCCATCTGTAAGATAAGCTCCCCGCCCACCAGCGCTGTGTCTGGTCTACAGTTCACTCCCGAGTTCCCAGTTCTGTTTCCGCATCTAATGTTTCCTGTTTTCCTTGTCTGCCATTTCCTGTTATCTTGTATACAGTTTCCTTTTTTCTCATCTGTTGTTTCGTAATTCATTGTCTGCTGTTTCCTTTTTTCTCGTTTATTGTTTCCTGTTTTCTCATCTGTTGTTTCGTAATTCATTGTCTGCCGTTTCCTGTTTTCTCAAATACTGTTTCCTGTTTTCTTATCTGCTTCTTCTTTTTTCTTTGTCTGCGGTTTCCTGTTACCTCGTATATTGTTTCCAATTTTCTCGTCTGCTGTTTCCTGTTTCCTTGTCTGCTATTTCCTGTTATCTTGTATACTGTTTCCTGTTTTCTCGTCTGCTGTTTCCCATTTCATTGTCCACTGTTATCTCATTTACAGTTTCCTTGTTTCCTTGTCTGCTCTTACTTGTTTCCTCATCTGAGGTTTCCTGTTTCCTTGTCTGCTGTTTTGAGTTTCCTTATTTACTGTTTCCCTTTTCCTTATCTGCTGTTTCTTTCTATATCATCTGCTGTTTCCTGTTGTCTTGACTGCCATTTCTTGTTTCCTCATCTGCTGTTTCCTGTTTTCTTGTCTGCTGTTTCTTGGTTCCTCATCTGCTGTTTCCTGTTTTATCATCTGTTGTTTCTTGTCTGCTGTTTCCTGTTTCTGCATCTGCTGTTTCCTAGTTTGCTTTTCTGCTGTCACGTGGTTCCTTGTGTAGCCTCTTTACATTATGAAATATTATTCATCTCTACCATCATAATTCTAAAAAATAACCCCCACTAAGTGCACTATGTTCTCTACCAGAGGACAAAAACTTTTTTTGAACTGCACTTGCTTTAGCCATAAATCTTATTGTAGTATTTATCCATCCTTGGTTGGGCAAACTGATTTTTATTCTGCGTTGGTGGACTTGGGTCTGCTGGCTGGGTGAGTAATGAGTGTGTTTTGCACAGCATTCTGCAGGAACTCAGTGGACGGCCAGTGGTACGGCTATGATGACAGCAGTGTAGAGCTGGTGCCAGAGGGTGAAGTCTGTACGCGTGCTGCTTATATCCTCTTCTATCAGAGACGAGATGCCATCCCATGCTGGTCTGCTAGCTGCACGCTGCAAGGTGAGCTGTAGGAACATTCGCACTGCATCAAACACACACTTCAGACTGTCAGATGGGTTTTCTCTCTAAAGATGAGCAGGAGCTTTATATAGTTGAAGCAAGGCTTGTAGAATCAGCAAGTGACCTAGATATTGTTTGAGTGTTTGCCATTGGCATTGCTGGGGCAACATAAGTTGCAGGCTGTGGGTTATATTGTTATATGCATTTCGCTTGAAGCAATATAAGCAAATTTTAACTACCCCTAGCACTCCTTATGGGTCTGAAAATATTAATATGACTGGAAAGTATTGGATTTAAGTGACAAACCCAACATTTCTGCAGTAGATTGTAAAGTATTGCCAACTTTAATTTTCCCAGATCTCTTTTGCATGTACTGCAGCAAAGCATTAGTTAGACAATTTTGTCTAATTCAGATAATTTGAAGTAGTCTGATTAGTTCTGGTTTAGTTTTATTTTTTTATAGTTTTCTTCAAAATTCTTAGATGTCATTAAAATTAGTTATTTATAAGGTGCAAGGTGTAAAAATATTATTAAGAATTGTGCTTCAAATTTCAAAGATTTCTTCAGATTTTATCCATAACAGTATGGCAGTCAAAACAAATGTAACCATCTATACAGTAGCTCAGCTTCCTGAGATTATATATAAACATACCTTTAACTCAATAGAAGATGTCTTTTATTTCTGGTATTTTTAGATATATTTCATTAGTCATCTCAATTCCAATTACAACTAGTAAAGTAAACATTGAAGATTTCTGTAATTGGAATTAAAACAGGGTTGTGACTAAAAAGAGTTTTGAATGTAATAATAGCTTGCCATCTGGGGGAGCTACTAAAAGCTCTTGAAGCTTCCTGGGCAAAATACTCAGTATTAATGTCCCTGCACAAGCACCGTAAATGGACTTTGACAACTGTTCCTCATGTTCATTCACAATGATCTTGCTTTTGTCTCGCCATCATATTTAAAAAAAATCCCATATAGGGCTCTGCCGCTTTCTTCCAACTTTAACCATTTTATTTGATTGTGAGTTGAGAACACATGGAAGTGCTATAAGGCATCACCCGTTCTTGTAAAATTGCTAGACTAATAATGGATTTATTTTATATAAATAAAAATACATTTAAAAAGACAAAAACAAAGCCCTATTTTTTCTATTTATTTGTTGTTTTTATCTAATTTATCTACTACAGAAACAGGGTTGAGATCCTACTCTTTGTTTAAACGAGGTAAAGAAAGGTTTTCATCATTTTGGCAATAGACTCCCTGACAGGATCAACCTCTGGGTGGCTCCACGGGTGCGTCAGCTCCGTTCTCTCTTCAGATTCTCAGTGACAAGCACATGAGTGGAATCCAGATTTAAAGACAGAAGTGGCACAAATCAAACGATATGTATTCAGCAGCTGTCTGAGCTCGACTTGATCTCTGCGCAGCCACAATATATCCTGGGTGGGCGATCAGGAGCAAAAGACTCACAGGAAGGAGGAGTGCTTATTAGCCTGACTGGACTCGGCTTCTGCATCCTTGTGATAGGAGGCTCCTCGGAAGTTTACATGGACATACACAGACACAAAGATACTTTCCCAGTTCTCTCTTCATTCAAGACGATCACCAAAGTTTGCTTTTCTTCTTGCCTCCTAATCATTTCACATTTCATTTGTTCAACGGACCTTAATGACACCTACTGGGTGGAATGCTCTCTGTGTAATGGGCTACAGCATCAAAATTAATAGGATTAGAAAATATAAAACACTAAAACTAATATTTATGTATCTCATTAGCGCACCCATTCATCCTTTTACTGCTATTACCTCCACTGTTCGGCACTTAATATCATTTATTTAGATTGTTTTTACGCTCAATTTCTCTGAATGCTGCGTTTGTTTGGATGTTGCAACAGTACAAATGCTAAAGGCCTCTACACACCGATTAGAATTTTCTGTACAACGACGCGACTTGAATGAAAACCATGGGCGCCAACAGGACATCACACATCTAACCGAAAGAGTGGTGCCAACGAAAAAGAATATCGGATCTGCTTTTCACAATGAGAACGACCAATTAAAGCAGGCTCGTTTCCTCTCTTTTTTCCACATTTTTGTCAAACAGCTCCCTGTGATCAGCCACTAACACGATAAACCACGACATCCATGTTTTTTTTCTGTGCTCTTTGATTTCGTGTGTTGTTTTATGTTTCCCTCTGTGCCACGAAGTGCAACTGTTGTATTGCCATCTTCAGGCAAGGAGCGTCATTGCATCAATAGTTCCTCGACCCACACAAAGAGCATCCTGCTGAGAAGCCATCGGAAGATTCGTGGGAATTCAATTCAGATCAGCGTGTAGTATTTGGGAGCAGTTTGCTAGGTTCAATGTATTTGAAACTGATGTCACTGTACAGTGTAAAGTAATGTGAAGTGTGCAAAAGACAAATCCTGGTGCATTACACCATTAACTTGTTTATAGTGAGTTAACTGTGGAGTATTTTGTTAAAATGTGTAAATGTAATATTTCCAATAAAAAATGGCGCCACAAAGAGATCTTAGAACCGCGAAGAACAATTGAAATCTGAATATCTTGATTTTTCAGTCCTTTTCCTTGAGCACTTGCCATGAGATTTGGATCTCCTTTAAAAAGCACAACGCTTGTGAGTACATGTGGTATTTAACAATTAATTTTTTTATGATAAATATCATAACTTAATCGATCTATTTTCATGCTTTATCCATCACCGTTATGCAGCAAACCTAACATTCTTCAACCAGCCTCCGTTTGGAATTAAAATGATAAATCTACATAAGTTAAATCACAGCAAATCAAATATGTTGTCAAGATGTTTAATGTTATCAATTATGCAAGTTGTACCAAAAGAAATGAAATAGATGCTTGATTTGATGTAGAGTTGAACATTATTAAGTTGAGCAGGTCCATCCATAAAATAACTGTAAATCCAGTGCTTTTCCCATCGAAACTCCTCTTAATTACGGTTCTTCAGTTGCTGGATCAATGCCATACTCTCACTGTTCTCAGGTAAAATGGTTGAAATGATTGTGAAGCCGTGCCTGAAAGATCCATAATATCCGATAAACACAAGCGGAATACAAGAGAGGTTACATTTTTTCCATCAGTGAACGTTTAAAACACCTTTTCAAATCCCCTTCACAATTGTTTATTACTGACGGAACCTAAAATAACTTTTGAAATGCTAACATTATACCCTAGAGAAAGGAAACGTTATCGGGCCGCACGTTCAGAATTAAAAGATGAATATCTTTAAAATTACTGAAAATCCTCCCGATGTCCTCCTGGAAAACCTGTCCAAGTTGATGGAGGATCGTAGACGCAACGATCGGCCAAGAAATCTTTGTGCAGCAGATTCCATCAAGCTAATTACCTTTCGAACGAGGAAGATGTTCAGCAACAATCAGCTCAGAAATTACAAAACCAGTGGGACACAAATACATTAATCTTCTGTCCAGAGAAATCTGGGCATCATGGAAGAGTTCAGCCATGGAACAGAGCCAAGTGACTCAAGTGCAGTGGTACCTCGAGATACGGAATTAATCCGTTCCAGGGTGACCTTCGTATCTCGAACGTTTCATTTCTCAAAGCAAGTGTTACATGTAAAACGCCTAATCTATGCAACGGCTCTCAGAAACAACAGCATAAGTACATAAAAAAAAAGAAAACCAGAGAAAAATCAAGTAACGTTTCTTCAATCCTTAAATCTACACATTGTTAATGTAATAAATGATAATAAAACACAAGCAAAATACGTAATATGTACACAAATGTGAAACCTTACCTTGAGAGTGAAGCGATGTGTCGGAGGAGGTGGAAAGGATGGGCAGAAAACATTACGACACCACGTATAAAAGTTAACTATCTCGAGATATTTTACGAATTTTGAACACCAACACGGTTTCAAAATATTTCCCGCGAGATCTTTTTGTAACTCGAACCATTCGTACCTCGAGGTACCACTGTATACAGGAACATACACAAGAACTTGGATCAGAAAAATGTCAGCAGGTTCTCTGGACGGATGAGTCACAATCTGAAATATTTGGCTGTAGTTCAATAGTAGTGTCTGCAGGCAACAGTAAAGAATGGTGGAGGTTCTGTCAACGTTTGGGTCTGCTTTTCTGCAAACCGAGTTGGATATTTAGTCCAGACTTAATGTTTTTTCCCTGTGCTGAGAAATAAAGGCAGATACTCATCAGGGCGGGGTATGATTGGCCCCTCATTTGAAACTCATTTGACATAGATCTCTTCTTGTTTGATCGCTTGTGAAATCTGCAAAAAAGACACAATTTACTCAGAATATCTCATTTACATAACTCTGAGATATCTACTCTAGTCTGTTCTTTAAACTAAAAGAAGCATGTTTGTTGGTTTAGGCTCTTACCACATTTCCTTTGTTTATCTAGCCTTTCCTGTCAATAACAGCTTAAAAGAACTGGAGAAAAAAAAGGAAAAAAAACTTGCTACTTTTCCTAAAACCTTTCCATGAATGCATGTCATGTGTGGTTTTGAATCAGACAGAGCTGCTGTGGATCTGCGGGAGGTGAGCGACAGGCTCACACATCAGAAAGTCAGCTAGTGCTTAGCCTTATGCTAATGGGAGGAGAAAACCGCTTGGTGGCAGCAAACGGAACTGAGATGAATGCTGTGACGCTCGTCTGAACTGTTCACTAAACCGTCTGTCGCTCCGCTGGAGGGAAAGTTCATGTCTGAGATTTTTAGATCGCTTGCGTGCTGCTCGATTTGAAAGTTTTCTGCGCGCTTTCTTTGAGGTTTGGATCTGTGTGGGATTCTTCAGAAATCTCATTTTTCATATGAAGTATCTACGAGATATTTCATACTGAAATAAATAAATAAAACATCGAGCTGAACAAATCCAGTAAACTAATAAAACTTTCAGGTAAAAGAGGTCATTCACCAATTGTGCAAGATCTCACGCCTTAAAAAGATGCAGGAATTCAAATAATCCAGAAAACCATTTGGAAAGCCACACAAAAATAAAATATTACAGTTTTTTACTTTCTGTAACTCTCCAGAAAATGTCGTGGAGTTAAAGCAATAATATAATAGATAAACAAGAGGAGCCATCACAGTCCTACTGGTATTGCTACCATTGTATGCCTTCAGACTTGTTTTCTCTCCTTCCCCCCTCCCCTTTGTGTTTCCCTTCTTATTATTGATCTCACCTGCTGCTTGTTTGTGTTGCTATTTAAACGCCTGTTTTCACTCTGTTTTCACTTCCACTTTTATTCTATATTCCTGGTCTTCTGAGAGTCTGTACCCTTGGACTGGATTTGACTAGTTTGGCCTCCTCACTGGAGTGGATCTGCTCAGTCTGTGGATTATTTTCTGTTCCTGATAAAAACTTTTCAGTTTGGATTAACTTTTGAAACTTTTTCCTGCGCACTAAAGGCAGTATTTTGTGGGGTTTTTTTCTTGTTGCCAAAACTTAATAAAAATATTTCAGTCAAGCGCTTTTGGGTCCAATATCACCATAAATGTTTATCAGCGTTCCTCATTGAAGAAAAAAATCTAACAGTGCAGTAATATACTAAAGTGATTTATAAATTGAGTATAAATAAATACAAAATCACCAGCAACCCAATAAAACTGATTTAGAATGGTGCGTTTTAAACACTTTGATATCAAATATGTTGTATCTCAGCTGTAGGGTTATTGATAATTAAGAAACTGTATGTTCTTGTTTATAAGAAACCGAAAAGAGACAAAAAGAGAGAGCAGGGAGGGATGGGAAAGACGTCAGAATTGAACTCACAATGCCCTGCAGAACAGCGCGTATATGTCCTTCTCATAGTCCACCACATCACAGAGCCTGATTGTTGTGTGCAAATATGACCATTTTTTGTGAACCATCTGACCATTGTGCATTTTTTACATTTTATGTGATTTGTTCTCAATTCCTTGTGTTTATATCCTTTGGAGTTCAAGGTGCTTGTACGGTACCAATGCAAAAATTCTTTATGGAAGCACACTGCACAAAATCAGGGAATGAACAATTGATAATGCGCCTATATATAACTATTTATTTTGGATAAATGCTCACTCACGCACTCACGCACACTAGGAGTGTAATGGTACGTTAAAATCGTATTCGGTTCGGTACAGTGTCTTGGAGAGCTCGGTTCAGTTCATTCGGTTCGGTACAAAACAATAAGAGCTTACAAAATCTTTATTTTGAAAAGCTGCCAATACACAATAGAATTCTTGCATACAATATATAAAAGTGACACATTTGGGTGATATTTTAAATAAATTGCACTCTTTATAAATAAAAACACATTTTTTTTAAATAAAAAATGAAATACTAGTTAGGACCTGAAAACTTTTAACACTAGCAACAGCTTCAGCTTATATATCAACAAAACTAACTATTCAAGTTTTAAGTTTTTGGCTAAAAAGATGAACCTATCCACGTTTTCTGAAGAGGGCACAGATCTGGTTGCAGTGACAATATCTCCAGCAGTAGAAAATGTTTGATGTGTTGCCTGCCCGATCTCCGTGGAACAATGTCGGCATACAACTTTAAATTTATCCACTCGTCTATCCCCGGTATGTATTTTAACAGAGAAGCCAAAGTGTTCTCAAACAGGAGACCGTAGTGAGGTGTCTTCAAGCTCTGGCTTTTCTTTCGCTGTTGCCATTTCTCACTCGTGCAGATCTACTGTGCGTCACTCAATAGCGTCCGTATCGCGCTAATAATACATTTATATTATTTAATTAAAAAATATACAGAAACAGTACGCAAGTGTACCGAACCGAACAGGCCGCACCGAAACGGTTCAATACATCCCCGTGAACCGTTACACCCCTAACGCACACACAATGCAATTACCATCTTAAGTTTGTTTTGTAAGTGTTTTTACTTCCACAAATGAAGAAAATTCGTAGATTCTTCTGCACAAGATTATGATTATGTGAATGAATTCCATGCATTTTTTTAAGTAAAAAGGTGAAAAATATTTAGTGTAGGTGTGTTCCTTATTTTGTAAGTTTGAGCACCTGGCTTCATATTTCTGTTGTGCCGTGTGCTCTGTTTAATAGCCCCGACCTGTTTTCTTTAGACCTCAGTATCCCCTGCTGTTCCTAAGCTTTATCTTCCTTCTGCATCCTGTTTGAATTTGGTCACTTGTTCCCTGGCTTTTGTGGTTCTGTCTTTATCTGCCTGCACCCTGACACCTCTCCTGAGACATTTGCAATTCACCGCATGAATTGGATTCATTTTCCTGCTTCTTTTGATTGACGGGCTATAATTGGCTCTGAAAATGAAAATAGCTGCTGTTAAACTATCAGTTCATGCTTGATAACATGAAAAATCGCTGTAATCAACTGAATCTCTAATATTTTAATAGTGAGGGTACATTTGAGTGCTTTTAAGTGCTGCGTTTAACTGGTAAAATGAAATAATAATCAGGTGTTTCAAGGCTGAAGTGTAAGGATATGGGGTGAATTTTCTAATCCGTTGTGATTTAATCAAAGAGCTGTGATTAGCAATGAAATGTCATACACAGGGCGTGAGTTTATCTGCTGCTCTAGTAAGTAAACGCATCAGTTATCAGTGGAGCTCATTGAGAGACAAGGTGCGAGCTTCAATGAAGACCTTTGAAATGTTTTAAAGAGCTAAAAGCTAAAGAACTGAACAGTCAGAACTGTGTTTGGAGAACGTAAGTGCTTACAATTCACTTCTGCACTAAACTAATCCCTTTTATGTAAAAACTAATGCTAACGGATGCTTCAATGCTTTTGTCTGTTTCATATGAAGCTTTATCCTTCACGTATACAACACATACAGCTATGTACAGACGTAAAGGAGAGTATTCAGCCTAGGAAATGAAATGCTTTGAATCAATATGGCTCTATATTCACAAAAAAACTGTATATTGAGCCAAGAATGGACTGACCTTCAGCAAATCATTTGAACCTCTGAAAACGAAGTAACCATCCGAAGCCATTTGGTTACAACCAACGCTCAAAAAAACATTTAACCCTCAAAAGACCCTGCAGGCACTGATGCGTCTGTTTCAATTAAGTATGATGCAACCCAGCTATTGTTTCATTTTGATTTCAAAAAGGTTTTTAGCTTTGACATGTTGTGTTTTACAAACATCGCAAGAGCTATGACACATAATCTGCAAGGTATTTCAAAGTAAAGGCCCCAATTTGGTTCCAATCAGTGCCATTTAGTGGTGAAAAGAAGGGATAACCCTTGGAAGTACAAGACCTGTGATATGGCTTTTTTTTTTTTTTTCAAATTTCTGGCACAACAAAAAACCTTTTTTTAGATTTCTCTTATTGTGTCCCAATAGTTTTTTTTTTGTTATAAATGGTTTGTTGTACATTTTTTAGTTTTTGCAGAAAAAAAATGACATTTCACATTTTTTTGGACAATTTAGGGATTGTTGTGGAATTATTGTGTAATGTAATAAAAAAAACTTCTTTTACTAAAAAGTCATATCAAGAAATGCCCCAGACTTCTAAGGGTTAATATTTATAATTTAGAAGTGGCGTCTTTTATATATTCCTTAACCTTTGAAAATCATTCTGTAACCTTCCCCTAAGCCCATCCAATTCATATTAAAATAAGCCTCTGAATATTAAACTACCCGAAAAATAAAAGCCATGGCTGCATTGATTCTTGTGAGCTGCGTTTTCTTTTCAAAATCTCTTTTGAAAGGTTTGTTTTTCCAGATGTCTGCCATTGGTATGCACAGCAGAAGACTCGTTTGGATCCATTCCATCTCGTTTTCATGAGCATTTTAAAGAGGCGAGAGGATATTAGGAGCAAATTAAGTGACTAGAATGTGTGACCGAGAAAGCATGACATGTTTTGCATTCCGCCGCATGTTCAGTTGCTCATCATAAAAACTGTCAGACTGGAGCTCTGTTGACTAAGAAGACTACATCTGACCCGCAGGTTCCTCCAGCTCCTCTTCATCAGATCATTGGCTGATTCGATTAAAACCAGACGAGCAGCTTTCCAGTTCATCAAGCAAGCTGTCCAATTCCTCCTCAGCACCCGAGCCCCAGACGCCACATGTTCCCGTCATCCATGAATCTGCAAATGAAGACTGCAAAGGTCAGCCACCTCCTGCTCTCTCCAACATTTGCAGCAAACCTACCATTTTCAGCTGTTGCATGCTTGATAACAAGAGATTATTTCAGATATTGATTTAATGCTTGGCGCTGTAATGAGTTTAAACAATGGGGGCTTGTTTTGATTGCTAACAACATGAAGTGACATTTTACTAATCACCACCCAGAATCAATCACAGTTGAGGATCCGTTAAAACTCAGACATTTCCAGCTTTCTTTTCTATTAAAATACATACAATCAAAAATCCTCAAAAGGGGATATTAGTTGATATAGTTGAGAAAAATAATTTGGAGAGACAAATCTTCTACTTTTAGAGAAGAAAACAACAATATACACCGTAAAAACATCCAGTGTAAACCTTAGATTGCAGGTAACTGTTGCCATTATAAAACTTTGTGAATTAAGTCAGTCGAGGAAATATGCTCTCTGCCTGAAGATGGCAGGTTTGCGGTACAACAAACGTGCCACACGGAGAAAGAACACATTGAAGAAAATCCTGAAATTTCTTTTCTGTTTCCTGTACAAAGACGCTATGAAAATGTCACCAACTCACGTCATCAAAAGAGCCAGCTCTCATTGGTTGTTCTCCCTTTTTTTGGCAGCACCCATAGTTTTCGATTAAGGCGCGTTGTCGCACCGAAATTTTGATCGGTGTGTAGAGACCTTTATTTTACAGTATTCATGCTGTGATTAATTATACGTTTTCCAACTTATTTCCACTTATTACCTTTTTTGGGGTCATGGGGGTCTGTTGGTGCCTATCTCCAGTGCACATTGGGCGAGAGGTGGGGGGTACACCCTGGACAGGTCCCCAGTCCATCACAGATTATGTGGATTCTTTACAGTTCCTTTAAAATGTATAAAAGCATAAAACGAATTTTGATTGTAAATCTAATATGTCATGCCATTGTAAAGAAATAAAATGTCAAAAATTGTGGACTATAGATGATTTTATATTTTACATTATATTGATATTAACATCTAAATATGCAAACATTTAAAGGTGGTATATAAAAATAACGTTTTGTTAAAAAGAACAGTGATATTGGAGGTTATGAGTAGAAGACTGCAAATACAGCAACAAGATCCATGAAAAAGATGGATGCTTTCAGTTGTGACCCACCCTCATCGATGCACAAGATGTAATCGTCTGATACAGAACGCAACATTCGAATATAAAGCTGCTGGTGGGGTGAAGTAGATTCAAGGGTGGGGTGAAGAGTTCAGAGATTAGAACTTTCCCTGCCTCCTATCCCAGATGATCTCCTTGTTCTTGTTACGCCCGGATCTAGGGACGGACTCAACAAAGTTGTAAGATGGACCATATTATTTAACAAAAAAAAATTGGAATTACCTCTGGAGCCCACCCAGAAAAGAAAAACGCCTTAATGCAAATATCAACACTATTTATGTCGAAGCTAAATCGGATTCACAGTCGAAATAAAATCACAAAGGTAAAGTCAGGCTTATCAAAGTAGAGTCACAGAAGTCGTCGCTGAGGTGAAGTAGATGAGTTCCTCTTAAATCATCTCAAGTTCTTGTTCCGCCCGGGTGTAGAATCGAATACACAAAAATAACCAACGCTAAGCTCCCAACCCGTCAAATATTCTCGAAATAACAATTAAAGGCAAAGCTGAGTTCCAACAACGTCACTAGAAAATGTACCAAAATAAAGGTTTTAAACTTGCAGAGATGGAAGATGGCAAGGTTGATAAGTTCTTAATGAGTTGATGAAATGAGCAGTCAGGGATGAACGAACCAATGGGCAATGACACAGGAGACAGGGAAGTGATGTCATCGGAGTGGAGACTAGAACGCATTAGTCCATTAAAATATTTACGAAAAGAAATATTGTCAAGAAAAATCAGGCAATCGGTCCTTCCAAAGTTGGGGAGAAACTTCTTAAAAAATATTTCAGCGCTTGACTGAAAATGATTGTGTCCCGTCTTTAACTTTTAGATGCAGCTGAATCAACTCCATTTGTCCGAAGCGTCCGGGGCCAGAGTATGAGCCTGCGCTACAACTCCAAATCCAAGATGCCCCCAGCTAAAGTCCTTCCTCTGCGCTGGTCATTCGCTTCCAAGGACCGCCGGAAACCCTCAAGTGTAGCATCTCAAACTGGAAACGGCGAGTTAGTGGAGTACCTCGAGTCCGGCCGGCGACCTCGATGCACCAAGGAGCCAATTGTCACCATTGTCGCCAGCCCTCCACAGGTCAAAGGTCAGCTTCGTGAGGAAGACTCCCAGAGTTTCCCAATCTGTAGCAGCAATTTGGAGTCAACCAACCCTCCAGATTCCCCAAGACTCCCTGAAGGTCAGAGTCGACCGGCTTCAGTTCTCAACTCCATCAGTCCTGATGCAACAAGAGCCAAAAAAAGCTCAAAAACAACCAGAAAGGAGACTCAAGCTAACAAGTCTCTTCAAAGTTCCCCGTCTGGGATTTCCACCGGAAATTGTTCGTCTCATTCTAGAGACTCCACAATGAAGCGCCTCCGAAGTCAAGCAGCGGCAGCTGGTAGGATTCCCCCCAGCCAGATGGAGTTGCCTAAAGGGGAAAGCCAAAGTAAAATTGGCATCCTTCCCTCGAAGAGCCTCACCAAACTTCAGGAAGGTCGATCCAAGGAGGTGGCTCATGGAAAACCAACTTCAAGTAAACTCTCTCTGTCCGGTAGCACTTTAAATGGGAAGGTGGTTGAGGTGAGGAAAACCAGCACTGTGCATAGGAGCACCAGTAAAACGAGGGGTCGAGAAAACCAGCTTTGCTCAAACCCTCCGGATATAAAGCGCGCCCACAGCTCATCCAATATTCAAAACCGGGTCGATCTGACTTTGAAAAGGACGCTGTCTCTCCAAAGGAATGGAACGTTGGTGCCAGTCTCCAATAAAGGACTAGAGAAATCCTCCTATGCAACTCTGCAGAGAGTTAAATACAGCAGCACTTCTCTTGGCAGGCAGAGACCGGTGCCGGAGTCCTGCTTCTGACCGGCTCTACCTTCAAAGAGGAGCTTGTAGATTTACATTGCCGTTCCAAAACCCATCAGCATTATGAGCACGCTCTACATGGAAAGTCAGAACGCTTGCAGCTTTATAAAGATTACTCACAGAAATATAAATGTACACTAAAAATATACTAAACCGTGTGCTTCAAGAGTTTGGTGCTGTTTTAAACTCTGTGTAGACCCTGGGTTCAATGGAGAATTCTCTGAACTCCAAGGTTTTAGACGTTGATCATTTAGTGTGGGAAAGCAGAATCTGTGCAAAGAGAAGCCAATTACAGCTAAATAAATAAAAGTAAGCTGTATTTCAAACATATTTTCACGTGGATTGCACATAAAATGCCGCATGATATTGAATGACTCGACTATTGTCCAACATAACATCTCCATCTATGATTCAATTTAAGAGTTTCGCTCCAAAATGCCTTAAATGTTGAAAAGAGAAAAAATCCCCAAAGGGTTTGCATGAAAAATGTAACGGATCATTCAAAAATCTTTATCTTTTATTTTTCATTCCCCCAAAATTGCCACAATTTCATTCCAAAAAGGGTTTTTTTTGTGTGAAAAATAACAAAATTACAATAAATAAAAAGCAAAAGTGATCTATTCTTATGGAAAGTCCAAAGTGTGCACATCATCAGCTTTATCACACCAGACACGAGGTGTACCGGTAACCAGGATGGTGTAAGAGCCTCCGAATCTAAACTTTTAAAATAGCACCAAAAAAATTGTTCAAACTCGCTTTTGAAAAGGGGTGTGGTCAGCCGTGAAATAATGAGATCTGATTGGGGGAAAGTAGGCGTGCTCATTTTCTCTCACATTTAATTCAATTACTGTGAGAGTCTAAAAGCAGAATAGAAATTGAGGATTCAATCCTTCTCGACCTTGTTAATTACTGTCTCTGGTGATCATTGTTAACAGTGAGAGCATAATGAAACAGCTGCAGATATTGTGGTCCTGAAATAAGGTTTAACATCGCATTTAAATTCAATCTGTTTACCGCCAGTGATGAAACTATCGCAGGTGGCAAACTAATCAAGCTCGAATCTATTTACCGTTGCTGCATTTCGATTAAATCGATACAAATTTGCATATCTTGTCTGGTAGCGACGGACAATACACTTGAGGGAAGAGTCGCCATTCAACGGTATACAGGTTTATGAAAAACCTGATCACGAAAAACACCAAAATGTGCAAATGTATGCCGTTTTAACACATTCACAAAACCACTCACCTGATTGGACAGTGGCTCATGCATATTCACGGACCATGATAAGTTTCTAAAACAGGAAGTGGCACAGAAAACTTTTTTATTGTTTGAAAATAACTTATTACGGTCGTCAGCAGATGGAAACCAATGTCTATGTGTTAATATCTCAAAAAAAAGTGTTCTGTGGCGTTGTGACATTGATCTGAAACTAATTTGAAGTGATTTATTAATCATTTTAGGACAGCTGCGTACACTCACCAATCGCCAATCATTCATTTCACACACCTTTATCTTCAAAACGTTGTTGGAGCTGTACTTTCCTTCTCTGAACAGAATGTACTCTGCTTTCAGTGTTTTGCACAAAAGTTGTGTTTTCATCCAAGTGCCTTTTCATTGTAATCTCAGGAGAGTGATAGGCGCTGAAACAGAGTGCTTGTTTGTTTTATGACCCATGAATATAGATGCGAACTCTTCAGCACAGATCAGATAAATCCACCGACGGCGCAAACACTCATTGATCTCACACCCACCGTCCCATCTGACGCTAAATATTTCTGTGCCATCGCTCACCTGCTTTCCCTGGATTCGCTTGGCTGTTTTGAGGCTGGAGAGGTGTGTGCGTGACTCGGTTGGAGCTGTATTTGTGTTCTGAAGCTTTTAGGAAGGTCCCATATGTAGGGAACAACCACTGTACAAATATATATATTTACATGCCTCCACCGTATACGGTTTTAAAGCTGTTAGTGACACATATGGTACTCCACAATCTGAAAATCCTTTAACAAAAGCTAACTCTTCATATAATCAGCGGCTCTCTCGTTCCTCAGAGAGTATGTTCCGCTTCTTATACATTTATCTCAATAACCGTGTTCCGCACTTTATATAAACTGCAATTTAATGCAGTGTTCTACTCAAAGCCACTTTATTTCTATTTCTACAAAGAGTAGTTTTACTTGTGCTTTACTCATTTCCAGGTCTTTTAATCGATTCTATTTCCCTAGCAGATTTATTTAACGTAATAAACTAAATAAACGATTACTCGGTTTATACCCATCCTGTGACCACTTCCAGCTTGGTACAGGAGCAAGAAGTTGGTCGCTTCAAAATAAAAGCCCTGAAAACAAAGAGAACTGGCAACGAATCATTTCTTTAAAAAAATATATATATTTATATTTGAATTATGTACATACAGAGCCCTCCACTATTACTGGAAGATCTGTTAAAGCCTTCAAATAAATTCAGTTTTTATAGCATAAGCACGTCACACTGAAAATCGTAGAAAAGTAAAACGGGAATATCATTTTAAGGTGAAATTAAAAACCCTGACAAACAAATAATTATTTTATTATCATAAATTACCTCTGTTCTCTCTGTGTTCCCCCTCTTTCTGTGTTCCCCCTCTTTCTGTGTTCACTCTTTCTGTGTTATCTCTTTCTGTGTTCTCTCTCTTTCTGTATTCCCTCTTTCTGTTTTCTCTCTCTTTCTATGTTCTCCCTCTTTCTGTGCTCTCTCTCTTTCTGTTTTCTCTCTCTTTCTGTGTTCCCCCTATTTCTGTGTTCCCTCTTTCTGTGTTCCCTCTTTCTGTGTTATCTCTTTCTGTGTTCTCTCTCTTTCTGTGTTCTCTCTCTTTCTGCAATCCCTCTTTCTGTAATCCCTCTTTCTATTTTCTCCCTCTTTCTGTGCTCTCTCTCTTTCTGTTTTCTCTCTCTTTCTGTGTTCCCCCTCTTTCTGTGTTCCCTCTTTCTGTGTTATCTCTTTCTGTGTTCTTTTCTCTTTCTGTGTTCTCTCTCTTTCTGTGTTATCTCTTTCTGTGTTCTCTCTCTTTCTGTGTTCCCTCTTTCTCTCTTCTCTCTCTTTCTGTGTTCCCTCTTTCTGTGTTATTTCTTTCTGTGTTCTCTCTCTGTATTCCCTCTTTCTGTGTTCCCTCTTTCTATCTTCACTCTTTTCTGTGTTCTCCCTCTTTCTGTGTTCTCGAAACATTATAGAAGATGATCGTGTGCGGTTTTGTTGGCAAAAGGGGGTTGTATCAAAGTATCAAAAATCTGGGGAGCTAATAATTGTGGCACCCATTGATGTAAAATTAATTATTTCAAAATGTGACATTTATTTTCCACTTTCAAACGCACTTGAATTAAAGGTTTGAATTTCCTTTTTTATGGAGGTGCCAATAATCATGGAGTGCACTGTATGTATCTGTGGGAAAGGAAAGGTGCAGTATGGTAAAGTGTTTCACCTCCGTGTGTGTGCGTGTGTGTGTGTGTGTGTGTGAGTGTGTGTAACCCTCCTCAACAGTGGGGAGCAGTGGTGATCTGTGCAACTAGCTTTTTAATGAATCAGACTGTATGTCGCTGCCATAATTCCAGCCCATGTCTTGAGTGTGCCATATAACAACCTACACCACCTCTGCCAGACTCGGGCCATGTTTGGGCCACATCCGGAATCCCGAACTTGGGCCAGAATTGTTTTGCTGACTGTGTTTTGAATCATTTCAAAAGGAATGAAGCTCTAAATAAATAAGAACTAAACCAACGGTTTCGATCGTGAATGTGTGATGTTTTATTATCATTTAATTATTTCACTGTGGAGCTCTTCAGTTCCCTGCAGGATGGAGTGACTGACACGTTACCCATAACTTTGCTGGAAGGGTCACTGACTTGGAGAAACTAATCTGAGCATCCAATGAAGAGTCCGGGATGTCGTGTCCCTGTCAGAAACCACCAAGCAACCAGACATCACCTGTCACAAGAATTCTCCGGACTTTTAGTTGGATTTTCACACAATACCACTTCTAGAATTGATAACCACATGTGAAAGTGACTCAAAACATAATGAAAAGAGAATTTAAGCCACTCGGGTCTCTTTTTAGCTCAGGGTGTCACTGAAATGATCGTGGAGAGTTGCTGGGAGCCTATGGATAGTGTCTGCAGCTTTTCATTGGATAATGAGAAGTGTCATGAATATTCATTAGACATAGATGCATCACGGTGCAGTCACGGGCCGCAGCTTGTAAAGTAGGGGGTCATGAACTGAAATGTTTTACTTGGTACTCTTTCACTATTCGTATGGATGTAGTTGATTTGATAACTACAGCACTTCTGCACCAGATCGAGTCCGAAGATGAAAATTTTGTTTCATAAAAAGAATATCATAATCACTCAACGAAAAGCCAAACGCTCCGTGTCAGAGAGACTCGAGTCGCTTTTTCTCTTTGGATGTTTGCTGGCCCTTCTCCCTCTGTTCAACAAAACATCTGGTTGCTAAACACTCGTTTTATTCCCATAGTGAACATTTGATTCAAACCTGTATCATTTTTCAGGACAAAGATTTTCCTCGTCACAGTACTCCACAGATTTCCCATGAGATTATAGCCGGGCAAATTTGCTATAATTTAAAACCAGGTACTAGTAGGTCTGGCGGTGTGTTTATGGTTCCAACTGCTCCAGTCCTCTCTTTGCAAATCTTACCCACATTTTTGTATGGGTTTTGTTTCACAATCCTCTCCGGGGTGCGGTTATTCCTATTATGAATACACTTTTTTTTCTACCACCCCTTTTCCTTCCCCTTGCCTCTCTTAATGTCCTAGTGAACAGCAGCCTCTTTTACAGACACCTTTTGGTCCCGCTCTACATAGAGTTAAACCGACTCAGAGAAAGAGTTATTAAATCATTTTTTTTCTTAATTTTTTTCCAAATCTGCACAGGAAAATGTCAAATAAAAAGTAACTCTTCAGTGAGGGACCAAATGCACTCCGAACAGAATTCAAATAGACTTAAGTTCAAAAAGACACAAAAGGGCAATGCAAAAGAGACCGAGCTCTGCATCCAAGCATATTAATAGAGAGGGGAGGATGGAAAGGATTGTGAAACAAAAATCATTCAAAAAAAGAGAACAGATTGCAGTAAAACGGACAAATCTGGAAGCTTCTGGATGTGTTCGATAGCAACAGTGAACTTCTTCAGAGTCGGTTTAACTCTGTATAGAGTGGGACTAAATACACTTTGAGAAGAGTTCATTTAACTCTTAGGATTTTACTGTGTGCCAACTGACTGTAAATCAGTTCAGGACAGTTCTCTTCTTTTTAGAAAGTAAACTGCATCAAGGCAGCTTCACTTACCGCAGGAGTGTGGGGCGCGTTTTGTTTCTCTGTTGATTCTGTTCACCTCAAGTGTTGAAAAAGAGGATTCGCTGTACCTCAGCACCAAATATCCACCAAAGGGACCAGTTTCCCTCGGGACAAATAGAAGAACTTATTAACGAGTATTTGATTTTAGAGAGCGTTCAGCACACTGTACACATTACAGAATCTTCCCAGATGAAGAGCGACCGCAATGATGTCAAAAACAATGATCCACCTTTCACGGCAGAATGAAATCGTTTAATTGCTGTTTTGAAGAACACAGACGTACCCCGAGGCTGACTCGTACGCTAACGAATGCCCTAATTATCACACAGGATGTGAGTACGCCACCGACTGAACAATTGTAACCATAGTAACTTTGAGGAATATCTAGAGCCCAATGTTTCACCATCAAACCCGAGGAATGTTCTGCAATATTAACCACAGAGGCGTCATGTTTTGTTAATCCTCAGTCTGCCGCTTCCGGGTCGTGTCACATCTTCTTATTTAAAGCGTCTTTGAGCTTGTCACTGGGGCTTGGATCTCGATTCTGGGTCATGGTTTTTTTAAAGACCAGATGTGGGCAGCTGGACTTTGGCAGTAGTGTCTTTATGAAATATTACAATTAATTAGTTTGCTCTGTTCCATTTTTCTGTCATTTCCTGCTATTCTTAGTTCACTCTTGCGATCAAACACATCCAGAAGCCTCCAGATTGGTGAATGATAACCTGAAAAGAGCGCTGTCTTCCCCAAAAGAAACATTTATTTTTGTCCCGCAAATTATTTTAGCTGTTTTGCCCCAAATATCATGTAGTTATTGAAAACATTTCATTTTTTTTTTATTTATTTACCTCTAAAACCAACGTCTTGCTTATGTCTCTGTTCATTTTTGAATGAGTTTTGTTTCACAATCCTCTCCAGAGTTGCTCGCACACCTTTTTTCTGCCACCTCTTTCCCTCTCTATTAATGTGCTTGGATGCAGAGTTCTGTCAACACCGGCCTCTTTTGCAATGCCCTTTTGTGTCTTGCCCTCCTTGTGGAAGGTGTCAGTGGTCGTTCTTATCAGCGGTCTTTCTCGCGGCTGTGTGGCCTACAGAACTAGACCATTTCACTGTGTTTTGAGTTAATTAGTTGATTGTAAGTGTCTTCAATATGGAACATTTTGCAATACTCAATTTTTTTGAGCTTTTCGTTAGTTTTGAGTTATAATCATCAGCATAAAACGAAACTTGGACAATCTGTGTGGAATAAATGTATATATTATACGAGTTTCACTGAAACAAATCAATCTTTTCATGATATTTGAGAGGCCCATGATTTATAGAGCCCCACCTGTATGCCACAGTAAAACGCTGGCTTCCTGCGGAATTCATTGATTTTTCTGTGCAATTTTTTTTTTAATGAACCGAAATATTTTCTGAATGAGCCAAAGATGAACTTGTGTCGTCTCAAGGTTTGCTACACAGTGCTTCTTCATAAACAATGTCCGCTTACTAATCTGAACAATGGTGGCTAATGTGCATTACACGCAATAGCCATGTTTCCATCCAAAGATGCTAATTAAATTTATGCGCAAAACTGGAATATCACAACGAACATTGGCGAATAAAGCTCCGTTTCCATCCAACGAGTCCAAGAGACCAAAATCATCACTTCCTGGTACACTGGAGGCAAATATCAAAAGAAAAATGGAAGTTTCTGTGCTTTTTGAGGTTGGGAGGGGATTAATACCGAACCTCTTTGGTGACAGACTAAGGAAGGACTGCGTTTCAGATGTTTCATTGGTTAGTCTATTAATGGCGCTCCCAGTTCTGACAGAAAAACACATTGCTTTGTATTAAATTAGGTTTAATTCTATATATTATCTACATATGCTCATTTTTATCTTAAGCGAAATAGAATTTCGGGAGGAGGGGACTAGATCTGCCACAGCTGTCATCGATCGTTTACCCCCCATCTCACTAGGGGGTAAAACGCAGATCGTCTCTTTTTACTGCATATTTTACTGCATATTTATTTGTTTCCATCCAGGTTTTTTTTCTATGCAATATTCTAAAATGCGCATAGAAATAGGTGGATGGAAATGCAGCTAATGTTTACACAGGAAGTGAGGTTGGTGCTGGAAGTGAGGTTGGTGCTGGAAGTTCGGCGATTGGTGGGTTGGGAAACCACAATCTCTAGATCACCAGAGCGAATCTTAGAGAAGCCCCTATTGATTTAATGTGAAATAATTTTAATTTAAATGCAATTACATGTTAAACTGTTCAATTTCTCGAAAGAATGCGAGAGTAAACAAATTAGAGTTGCCCTTCTCTGGCATTAAACTCCATTAACTTTGCAGGAAATGAGCTGCATTAGCTTGATCAAGAAGCCTGCACCTGTCTGACACGTGACTGAAGATGCAACTGTAAAGATAATATTACTTAACTCTATTACAGCGGGATGAATAATTGATGTAATTATAATCCCGGTGCACTTTGCTGATGTCTGCAGCGATCTGCCCTCATGTCAGCTCAATCTGAATATGATAATGCTCGATGCGAAACCCGACTCTTGTGTTTCGCTAATGCTCACTAAACCTGAAGAGCCTCGCTGATGTGATGGGCTGCTTAAAAAGCCCATCTCTGATGATGATGCTGGATGACTCTCTTCTCTGCGGGGTTCCTGGGGTTCATCTAGAAGGTTTTTTTTCCCCTCTATGTTTTAATTAGATGCATTGTGTGTAATTAGCCATCTTTTCCAAGCGAACACTTCAAACTTCAAGCGCAGCATTTCACTTTTTAATGAGCGGCTACATTTATTTTCTAAAGAGATGCAAATCTCCATGTTTTAAAAAAAGTGTTTCTGTGATTTATATGAGAAATACTGCATTTCTCACATTAATTTTGTAATCAAACTGGAGTTTTTTATTATCAGGCTACATTGTGTTTGATTTATTGAAAACGAAGCTGAATTAATTGCTCCGTTCGGCTCATTTGATTAATCCAGTCACCCAATAACTGGAACCAGCGATTCTCCTGAAACACGTGTCAGACACTTCCTCGAACTCATCAGAGACTTCAGATCTTTTATGATGTCATTTCAGAGCAAGACTCGATCTTTTTGACATTTCCGCTCATTTATTCGAATTTACCCAAAGTTTGGACAGAGCTTCTCGTTTAGTGTTTTTTCTTTTTATGTATAAAGCCATTTTTAAGCTTTTTCAAAGTAGCTGTGGATGAAAATAATAATTATAATTAAATCTCATTTCTAGAATTTAAATTTTGGAGGGAAAGAAATATCTGAGAGGGAAGGAATGTGACTGTTTCAAGTGTCCCCTTGACAGTTTCGAACTGCCCTTAAGCTGAAGTATTCAAGGAATGGTTTGAAAAACACACTTTTTTTTAGAAACATATATTTGATTGGATGATTTAGGAATTATTTGCATATTCTGGAACTACTTAATAAGACTGGAGAAGAGGGAGGGGTTTAGACCGTGACCAGAAGAAGAAGCAGTTTGACTTGATTATTTTATTTCTTTCTTTGCTCTGATTACCATGAAGCAACCACCATCTTTAAGGAGTTCTCGGAGATGCTCTTTGCCCTTTGCAGTCCATCTCATGCCAAGCCATCTCCATTGGGTTTAAGTCAGGTGACTATGGAGCACTCCATCACGCCTGGAGGTGTTTGGGTTCATTGTCCTTTTGAAAATTTAATGATGGTTCACCTGGTCAACGGGATGCTGTGGTTGCCATGTTGGTTGAGTGTGCAGTGCATGTAAAAAGGATTCTTATACCTATTTCCCGCACCCTGCAAGGATCACAGATTTGAACTCTTGAGTCCATTCCTTCTCTTCAGATCACATCGGAAAAATAGAACTCTTGCTATCAATGTTCTGTGCTGTTTCCATGTGGTGTACCCCAAGGTTCAATTTTGGGCCCTATTGTTTTCACAATTTATGATTCCACTAGGTTTCTTTATGAGGAAACGGCTCAGTTGCTAATCGAAATGTAATGTTTAGCATCTTTGTTGTGTGCAATGTACTTCAAATAGTTGGTTGCAACAACAGCCGGACATGAGAGAACGCGACGGCTCTAATTAAAAATTGTAATTAAAATCATCTGTAAATACTGTTCACACACAACCAGAATGTCCATTGAGGTATTTGTCACTGTAATGTCCCTGAGAAATCCTGATTTAAATTGCAACCAAGCTTTTAACTTGGTTTTGTGTACGCTAAACATTAAACACAGCCGTTTTAGCACTTGTTTTGTCACTCAGTCTCCACTAAACATGAATTACATTAACAAAACAAAAAGATCTACATTTGTGGAAAAAAAAACATTAGAGAAAAGGAGACTCGAAACATCAACGCATGTGACGTCATGCGCGAGTTCACAGTGTAACATTAATGTAATGTCACAATAATAATGGCACTAATGCTAATAATGACATGTTATTACTGTACAACTAGCCATTTCTGTGATTTTACATTACTTTTAATTTAGGATGCATGGTTTGATGCTGTTTTTAATTTCATTTGACTGTCAGGAACACCACATCCCATTTTTATGAGTAGTACAACACAACTTTAAGAGGTAAGTGCCTTAGTGTCATTTCAACGTATAGATTGTGATTGAATCTGAGATTGTTGCGCAGCTTATTTCCAGATTCTCTTTTTTGTTTTGATCTGGTTTCAGGATGTAACTGCACAACACACGTTTTACTTGGGATTTCCACAATTGTGTACATTTTTGCTCTGCTTTTTTCATTCTGTTGCGGATTGGATTTTACGAAACAGTTTATTAATTCATTCGAGCACATGCACTTATTTATTTGATGATTTTACATGATAATTTAGGAACATTTTAAATTTATTATTGTTTTAGAGTGGCATTAATTCCTCATAATAATTAATTTTATGCAACATATCTTTTTATTCAGCAAGTCGTTGGAATGGCAGAATCACAATGAAGAATGTCTGAAGAGACAAAGAGGAGATCCAAGAAGGCAAGGGGCCCTCATGGAGAGTCAGAGTGGTAGGTTGCATGGATGAGCCTTTTAACAGATGGAGATGTGTTGGAGTGTCTGGGGACACTGGATCCCTGACTAATTCATCATAGAACACGTGTTTCACCTGCTTTAAACTTCCTTTACATGAAGACTATGCTAATCATAGCCTTTTCTTGTCTGATGAAAAGAAAATCAGCATTAGCACCTGAGAAGAAAACTCCGAGCACTGTCTGATTTGCTCTGATTGTTCAATCACTCCTTTCTTCGTTTAAATTGCATGACTGAGCGGAATAAATTCGTTTAATCTTGTTATGTTCCCTTTCATTCTTAACGAACCTGTCCTCTCTCTTGGGATTTGGACGGATTCCTTGCATGTGAATTTACAGACGCTCCATGCTCACGTAATCTGTCATCGTTTTGTTTTTCCTAAAGGAATTAGACTCTGACATCTCTCTCCAGTATGAGTCATTTAGCCCTGCCACGGATTAACACTCGGTTCTTGAAACGTTTTATTCAAATACGGCTCCTTTAATTCCTCCTGATAACTAAATTATGAGCCACCTTGTTATTTCCTTTAGGTTATGTAACCTGCGGGCGGTGAACCGTGCACTGAAGCTGTTGCATAAGTTCAAAAATCGTTTGTTTTTTTTTTGACTTCCTACTGTCAATATTAAACATGAACAGCACATGAACAAACATCAGACTCGAGGACTTGTCATCAACTCCTTTTTTATAGCCACTGTTTACTCGAAATGGCACTCTATTTTAGTGTCGTTTTTCCTCTGAATATCGACGATTTCTCAGTTATCCGAAGCATTGCTTGCATGCTGTTGTGTGTCTCTGGGGAGTTGGATTGATGTGTTAATAAATAATGCACAAGTCTTCCTAAAATGGTGGTGTACGGTTATATATTATATAAGTTTTTTAGGATGCAGAGAGTCATGTTTAGATTGTCCCTGAACCTCCTCCAGATTCTTCTTTTTTTCTGGATATTGAACACACTCCAGTGCTGCTCTCTTTCTGTCTATGTCTGTATAAGAGAGGATGACATGTGGCGCCTAATGCTCCGCTTTACATTTCACCCACGCAGATTTCTCCAGCAGATTTCTACTAAAAGCCAGCGATTGGTCAGAGCTTTGTTCTGAACCACTTTAGTTTGCAAAGGGGGCGGAGTCCCAGTGTGCATCTTCTTGGGGTTTTTTTCCACACCATTTAGTGTGTTTCACAGCTGGCAATGCATCAGTGCCGTTCTGGGTTTGTTAGTGTTGGAGAAATATTTTCAGGTTGATATTAAATCATAAAATATGATTCAACCACTCGAAGACCAATACTAGCAAATTATTTGTAAAAGTGTCAGCAGTTAAAATGGGAAAAAGCAGAGTGAGCTGCTGGGTTAAAAACAGAACCATCGTTTTGATGAGAAATCTGTCTAGGACAAAGACACAAGCTCCTTATTAGGATAAAGCCTGCAGGACTAAAAACTACAGAAGTCATAAAGAACCTGTGGAGCTAGAGGTGGCCTTGGAATCTCCAGTTTCCTCCCCAAAAAGACAACGCCTACCCAGAGTATTTTGATTTATGCTTAATAAGTAAAATATGTGTACTTCAATCTCCTTTTCCTGTGGTTCTTCCCTGTCAACCAACACACACAAAAAGATAAAGTGAAGCAGAATATTATGATTTTATTAAAAGTATAAGATACACAAAAAGGCGACCTTAACCTCAGCGGTTGAGTCAAGTAATTTTTAAAAGTTGACTTTCTTCGGAAAAGCAATTCTCTTCACTGGCTTCTGGTACGCAGCAGAGTGTATTTGTATAATGTTAATGATGGTCTAAATATCTCTCTGAACTTTTAACCAAACACTTACTTTCTGGAACTGATTGCTGTTCTTAGGTCGCGCTTCCAAACTTGAAATAAGACGATAGCGTCATCACTGTCGCTTTTTAAATCCAAACTCTGCTCTTCACGCAAGCCTATGATCTGTAAATTGTATTTCTTTTAAGAAGTAATTTACATTGTTAATCTTTTACTGACTTGTCTTTTCTTTAATTATCCTTTTACAGGTGTTTTTTTTTTTTAAACATTCTAAACATTTATTTTCGGTTTACCCTAGTTCTTTACCCTTTACCAATCGTTATGTTGCTTATGAAGTACAATATTTGATCTAAACCAACTAAAGAACACTTGAAGAGAGAGTTTCAGAAGATTCAACAGAAATGCAGCTTTATTTTAAACTAAACACACAAAAACACTAGCCAAGAGAGAAAGAAAGAAAGAAATAGAGAGAGAGAGAGAACTCTCTGGGATCAAAGAGGCAGAACGTCTCTACCCTATTTGATGGGCTCGAAACTTCAGGTTTGTGATTTATTTTCTGTTCCATTTGATGTATTTCTTGTTCCATCTCAAAAATCAACCGAAAATGAGATTATGACTATTTTTCTATTACACCATCGCAGGGTTCAACTGACTCAGCCACAGGGACTTTGAAATAAATGAGTGCTTGCACATTTCTGTACACTGGCGGCAATTCACTGTTAAAAACATCTGTAGATTTAACAGTAAAATGCTACAGAAACAGACAATATTTCACAAAACGTGACAACTGTAGAATTTACAGTGAAAAATGCCATTATTTGACAAAAAACATGATTTTAAATGTTCTTGTGTATTTTTTGTAAGAAATCCATTGGATCAAATGCGTTTAGACGGCAATAAAACATAAAGAAACATGATTACAATATGAAAAATTTACAGTACAATCCTGTAAAACTAATAACTATATACTAAAAACATGTATATTTGACGGTAAAGTTTTGACAACCTTAAATTTCTAGTTTATTTTTTTTAAATTACTGCTAATAACAACACAAACCTATAAAACAGACGGAGTTCTGAGCTGTAAAAACTTAGTAATTTTTCCAATACAAGTCTTAAACTGTAACAGTTCTGAACAGTATAAACGATGGTTTTAAACTTAAATTCTTGAATTTTACAGGTGTATAGAGACAAAAATACATTGATTAAATAGCCGTGAATGTTAAAAAAAATCTGCAAAATTAACATTTCTGTAAAACCAATAATGTTCTGGCAACCCCAGCTGCTGGGATTTTACTGTTTTTTTTTTCACAGTGTGGTTTCTCCTTTGGATTTCGACAGTCTGTAGAATAGTGGCCCTGATGTTTTTCATTAAATCGATTTGAGCAGTCAATCCTTCAACAGCTTTTTACATTTTAACGTTTACATGAGAAAATCCCATATTCACCACTTTTTAGGCTTTTTGCCACTCACTCCGTTACTTCTGAGTACTGTGACGTCATGTGCACAACCTCTTTAAATGCTCTGCTTTTCTGGCAATCCAACATTGAACTCTGCAATTTCAGAGCCAGAGAGCATATCGGTAAGAGCTTGGCAGATACTAAAGGTACTGATGGCATATTTGTAGCTGCTAATTATCAGGCCGTCACTTTGAAATGGTTTGACACTCAAACATGCATTACTAGACGAACAGTTCATTTTTTTGATATCTGGATTTCACAAGGCTGATGGAGATCAAAACCCAGCGATAAATGCACAAATTGCTTCTTTCATCTTGAAACCGCTTCTTACTTCTTTTCTTCCGAGGCTGTTCATAACATTCTATGGCCTTAATGAGTGTTTAGTATGCCACAGAAGTTGTTGAGGCTAATTGTTAGGCGAAGGCAGTTCAGAGCCTGTTGTGATGACGGCTAATAATTTTCAAATCAAAGTGCAAATTAAGGTGATGTTGTGCTTGAGAAACACATGGGACCTTTTGTTTTCTCTGTACCTGCTTGTAATTTTTCCTCCGCTCTGAATGAACTCTCTGCTTATGTTTTATTTAAACAGCAAAGTGTGAGAAAGTGTTGCGTTCCCGGCTCTTTCTGAGACATTTAGCATTATTTGGATTATAATAATCCCTGTGTGCTCATAGAGCCCTCTGGAAAGAGAACTGCTCAAGGTTTTCAGACTTCATCAAGGCTAGAACCCACTATTTCTTTGCTCTGTGATGAAATATTATCAAGTAAAGCAAGTGACAGAAGAGTATTGAGTATGGAGTTGCACTTCAGAGAATTGTTTTGTGTGTTTCTGTTCAAGGGGATTGGGTTCTGGGGCTTAGAGTTCAGAGCTCAGCGAGTTTATGGATGTATTTGAATATCAGGCCTTCCTAGAAATTCAATTGCGTTGCTCCGTGTTTCATCAGATGCGTCCAGTGCTACCATCTTTTTTTACAATTTGAACTCAATTTTTTTAAAATATTCATGCATTCATGGTTTCTTTCATGAAAGTCACAAAGTGTCAAATAAAATACGTAACATGATACATTTTCAAATATACACAAGCATAGAAATCACTGCTTCACGAGTTTGACAGCGTGACACATTTCTACTCTGCCTTGTCTTTTTACTCTTTCGTCTTTGCCTTGTCTTGGTCTCACTTTTTGTTTTTTGCCATGTCTTGTTCTTGCCGCTTTTGTATGTACCTTGTCTTGGTCTCAACTCTCTTTTTTCTCTGTCTTGTCTTGTTCTTGGCTCTTTTTCTTTGCTTTGTCTTGTCTCAACTCTCTTTTGTCTCTGTCTTGTCTTGTTCTTGGCTCTTTTGTGATTGCCTTGTCTAAGTCACGACTCTCTTTTTTCTCTGCCTTGTCTTGCTCTTGCCTTTTTGCCTTTGCCTTGTCCTAGTCTCAACTCTTTTTTTTCTCAGCCTTGTCTTGTTCTTTCCTCATTTGTCTTTGGCTTTTCTTAGTCTCGAGTCTCTTTTGCCTCTACCTTGTCTTGTTCTTGCCCCTTTCATCTCTGACTTGTCTTGGTCTTGCCTCTTTTGTGATTGCCTTGTCTTAGCCGCGACTCACTTTTGTCTCTGCCTTGTCTTGTTCTTGCCTCTTTTGTCTTTGCCTTGTCTTAGTCACATGTCTCTTTTGTCTCTGCCTTGTCTTGGTCTTGCCTCAATTATCTTTGCCTGGTCTTGGGCTCAACTCTCTTTCATCTCTGACTTGTCTTGGTCTTGCCTTTATTTTTTTGTCTTTGCATTGACTAATCTCGAATTGATTTCGTCTCTGCCTTATCTAGCTCTTGTCTCTTTTGTCTCTGACTTGTCTGGTTCTCGCCTCTCTCTTTCATATCTGCCTTGTCTTGGTCTTGACTTTCTATTGTCTCTGCCTTGTCTTGCTCTTGTCTCTTTTGTCTCTGACTTGTCTGGTTCTCGCCTCTCTCTTTCATATCTGCCTTGTCTTGGTCTTGACTTTCTATTGTCTCTGCCTTGTCTTGCTCTTGTCTCTTTTGTCTCTGACTTGTCTGGTTCTCGCCTCTCTCTTTCATATCTGCCTTGTCTTGGTCTTGACTTTCTATTGTCTCTGCCTTGTCTTGCTCTTGTCTCTTTTGTCTCTGACTTGTCTGGTTCTCGCCTCTCTCTTTCATATCTGCCTTGTCTTGGTCTTGACTTTCTATTGTCTCTGCCTTGTCTTGCTCTTGTCTCTTTTGTCTCTGACTTGTCTGGTTCTCGCCTCTCTCTTTCATATCTGCCTTGTCTTGGTCTTGACTTTCTATTGTCTCTGCCTTGTCTTGCTCTTGTCTCTTTTGTCTCTGACTTGTCTGGTTCTCGCCTCTCTCTTTCATATCTGCCTTGTCTTGGTCTTGACTTTCTATTGTCTCTGCCTTGTCTTGCTCTTGTCTCTTTTGTCTCTGACTTGTCTGGTTCTCGCCTCTCTCTT
>SRMA01027336.1:65247-126891 GCA_007224835.1 Danionella cerebrum
TTTTATTATTATATATTATATAATTTTTATTTACATATATTACATTTTTTAAATATAATGTAAAAAATATGACTTTTATTTTATTTTATGGTTAACGAAAAAAAAACAGTTCACTGGTGTCATGGTTATGTACATAAATTAAATTTAATGTTTATGTATAAATAAAGTGTTGTTTTTTACAAACTCTCTCTCTCTCACTTTTTTTCTCTCACTTTCACTTTCTCTCTTCTCTCTTTCTCTCCCACTCTCTCACTCTCTTTCTCTCTCACTCTCTTTCTCTCTCTCGCTTTCACTCTTCTCTCTCTCTCTTCTCTCTCACTCTCTTCTCTTTTCTCTCTCTATCACTCTCTCTTTTTCACTCTTTCGCTATGTAGTTTGAGTATGAGTTTTCTGAGAGACACAGCAGTGGATCCAGGTATACAGCCAGTCACTCTGGAGAGTCAGCGGGTGTGAACCGTAGACCTGACAGGTGATCTGAGAGGTGCAGGGATTGGCTGTGGTGGGCTGCTTTGTGGAGTGGCGTGTCGTTGGGAGAAGTGAGTGAGTGTTGCTTGCAGACCAGGCTGTGTCTCGTTTTAACAAACAGAATCCCTGTTATAATGATGTAAAGTCCTCATCTCGTGGGAGTTCCTCGCTCTTGCTCCACATTGTGCAAAAATATGTAAATGATGTGCATAAATCATTATTATTTTGTACATTTAAATGTGACCGACGGGTCATGTGCATATGTATATATAAATATAGAATACAAAGAAAATGTAAATGTGTTACCTGACGGTTTCTAGTTTCGAGACTGCCCGCTGCGGTGTGTTTTCAGTGGGTGGAAGGGTTTTGTGAATGATTGACAGGTGCCAAGAAGAGGTCAGAACTCTGTAAACAGCGTGGGACGGCGGATGAGCACCGCTGCTCATGAAGAAACTGCCAAACGACTGATTAGACGAAAGGCATATGATATCTATTATTCATTCTCTGTTGACCTCATCCTCCAGGTGCTCTTTAATGAGCTCTGTTCTTCTCCAGGAGGAAACCGTTGATCCGGCAGGAGATTGATACTTTGCTGAAGGCCACCAGCACAAACGTAGGGTGTCCCCACCTCGCTAACACCGCTCAACTCTGGGCTTTCTTTCCTAATCTCGTTCTCTGAGACCAATTCCTCACTCCTCTTAATGAAATGGAGCATCTTCTGGAGGTGTGTGAAAGTGGCACATTGCAGCTGTTCCTTTAACGTTTCCTGTTTTAATTACCGTATTTTGCGGCATATAAGACGCACCCAATTTTAAATGAGGAAAATCTAGAAAAAAAAACATTCTGAACCAAATACTGTAGTAAAATATTTTATCTCAACTGTGTAAAAGTTAAAAAGTAATGTTTTTATTCGAACCCCAATAATTCCTCTTCGTCACTGCTATCAGAAATGAGGAAGGACAGATCCACGCTGTCATTGTCTTCACTTTCCTCCTCACTGGTGTCAAAGAAGATGTTGTCTTCTGTTCCATCCAAGGCATTACTAATGCCACACTACGCGCTATGGTAGAAGCGGCGAGATGGGCGATGACGTCAGTTGTTTAGTTATCAAACTTGTCAACAACTATTGTTATTTTCAAGTGTGCTTTATTTTTCGCCGTATAAGATGCACCTTTTCTTCCCCAAAACTGAGGGGGAAAAGTTGGTGCGTCTTATACGGCGAAAAATAAAGCACACTTGAAAATAACAATAGTTGTTGACAAGTTTGATAACTAAACAACTACTAAACCACTAAATCACGTTCAATTCTGTCTATGGATGTATGTTTGGAGTCACTGCAGAAACAACTAGAGCCAATCAAAACCTCCTTGGTTTAGTTGCTTGATGAAAAAGTGTCTGAAAGCTTTGAGAACATCATTAATCCTGGATGTTATGACCCACTTTGGTATTGTGGGTTTGACACTGATTTTTACTCAGTGAGTAATAGTAAACTAAATAAAAGCACTGATAAGTCCAGAAAAGTTACAACTGACTTTTTAGCTGAAAATATTTTCTAGGAATCCATTACGAGCAGAAACTACAAAAGGGGGGACTGTAGGGAAGTGACCGTAGCTTTAAGACCAGGTATAGAGTGACCCGTACTTGGAAACTGTGATCTGCATTTCAGATCAGCCATAGCTGTGGTGCCTGGGGATTCATGGGGGGAACTGGTGACTTGCTTAAGACAATCTCCTGTAATAGAAACATATAGGTACAATCCTAGTTTCAGGTTGATCTCTGAGATACAACAGGAAATACATCACAACCGGGAAGTTACAAGCTGCTTAGGTAACCAGATATGTTCTGCCTTTTGTCTCCGGATTCTAAAAGCGCTTCCCGTCCCCCTATCTTTTCTACCAGTGCTTTGGTTTGCTGACTCCTGTGTCATCTTTAAACTAAATAAAGCTGCATTTTCTGTTAAATCACCTGCTTCTTAAACCACCGCAAGGCCCCAGATAAAAGAAGCAGTTTGAATGTTGCTTCTGTTTGATTCGTGTATTTTTTTATCTCCCTCTCACAGATTTTCAAAATCCTTTTGTAGAATTCTGTTCATTCGACCTTAAAGCTAATGAAACACGTAGAGGAGTGTGAGGGCATGTTAAATCCACTGCAGCTCTTCCAGAACAAGCTGGCGCGGTTCCTATAGTTCTAATGCTAATGCACCTTTCTGACAACAACAACGTTTACATTTCATTATCATGTTTAGTTTGTGATAGAGCATTCTTTCTGAGCATTTCTTTCGTTTCTGACTCTTGTCCTAGATGTTTTGTGATGGACGGATATCAAGCACACGTCTCGAGACGCAGAGAATGCCGTCTGCCAGCTCTGCAGATACCAAGGTAAGAAATGGAACCAGTCTCTGGCCAGAAAAACACTTCAGTGCTGGGTTTGTTCTGGAGGGAAATGTGCAGAAAACTGAAATTCATCCAGAAAATTGACAGGAAATTGGTTTCACCGGAGCAATCATGATCCAATAAGGAAGCTGGTGCTTCTTCTAAGTGCTGAAGGACACCGGTGCGTGGATGACCACGAATATGAAAATCCCACTGTGATTCTCTCTTTTGTTGTTTAATTAAAAATTTGAAGCTAAGAAATATTATTAACATTATCCACTGGTTCATTCATGAGACTTGAAGTAATCATCAATAATAGTAAACGATTTAAAAAGCAATTTAAGTGGTTTTCTAAATAAAAAGTTTCTGTGAAAGAGCTTTAAAAGTTGAGCTGAAGGGGTTTCTCTGAACAGAAGACTTGAGAGAGTGACGGTGTAATCAAAGGAGAAATTTCGAGATGGAGACGAGATGGAAATTGATTGTCGAGTCTGGAGACGTCTTCCTCTGAGAATGGGTCTGTGCTTTGTTTTGGAGAGCTGATGGAGGATGGAACCGTGAAAAGGGGACAGTGAGTTAAATTTGGTGTGAAAATGGGATCCAGCTGCTCAAAACCAAATCGAATTAAAGTTCCCCTGTTAAGGGATGAGAGGATTCTGTCCCTGATCATGAGCAAACGAGCTGTTCCCTAAAGAACTAGGTAGAAATGACTAAAGTGCCACTGATTGTGCCAATACGATATTCTGCTTTCCATCTCATTAGAAAAAGGATCAGACCCAGGATGGCCTCAGATAGGTATGACTGATGGCAAAAAATTCTGTATAAAAAAATAATAATAGATATTTTGGGATATTTTAAGAGTTTTCTTATTTAGTGTTGCCCCAAACAGAGAAAAATGCACCTGCCGCCGACAAATCGCTTATTAGAGTGGAGCTGTCAATCAAATAGTCACGCCTCTTTTTGCGTCGGAATCAATTAACCATTAAATGTTTAAAAACAAGTAGGAAAAACTGAGGAATTTATTCGCTGTATTTAAATTTATGCAGCAAATAAATACATGAGAGGGTGGAGCTTAAAAATCTGATTGCAACTGTAGAGCCCCCTGGTGGCCTCGGTCAACAGTCCATGAGAGACCACTGACCGTACAGAGACATAGTGTCACTCATAGACGCCCCTCTGACAGGCATTGCCAATGTTTGCCATCTTGAAAGCATGTCATTCATACTAAAAGGCGGGACGGGGCTGTAGCGAAGTTACCTGATTGGTCAATGGCTGTCACTCATGAAGCCACGCCCTTCATTTAGAAAACATATAGGTTTAAGAAAACTTTTATACATTTTATATAAACATTTTTGTGTTTAACGTGATCTGCTCACTTCTGGAATCAGCCTCTAGTGGTCGGTCAAGGAACTTCAGGATCTGTCACTTCCTGTTACACACCAAAAGGGAAAACCGCCTTGTTTGAGCCACACTTTGGGAAACTCTGAATGATATTTTGAGAACCCACCCACAAGCTCTTGTGGTTTTTTTCAGCATTATGAAACATATTGAATGTTCGGCTACAAAGTGTTGATAAACCCTGAACAAACAAGTTAATTAGCTCAATGAATGTAAATAAATGTAATATATTCGAATATTAGATTAGGTTGAAAGCAGACGGAACGCGATCAGAAGACAATTTCCATGAGACATGACTGGCAGCTTTAATCATAACTCTGAGACCTATTTTACCAGAAAACCTTTGAGGAGAGTGAAAAAAAGAACAATATCATCAATGAGAGTAAAATGTTTGATCAAAGTACTAGAGGGAAAACCCTCAGTTTTCCGCCAGAGACTTGCAGGACGACCTGATGAAAGGTTTCGATGCGGAAGAGGAGCATTGCCCTTCATGTCTGGAGACCGAGCGCTGAACTTTAAAGCCTGACTTGAATCCTGACAATCCGTATATCAGTGATGTTCAGGATTCACCGGATGTGCCAAAGTGAAGCTTTTTAAATCCACGAATTGGCCGGGGAAGAGGAGAGAAGCAAACCGGTGTGTTACTGGGGAGTGTGAAGGACATCCTGTTTTCTTGGAAGCAGCACAAAATGAATAAAAGTCTCCTTTTAAACGAGATCCAAAGTGAAAGTGAACGTTCAAGCTTCTGATTTTGGAGCCGTTGTGGACAGTTCCAGACAGTGACACCACGGCTCAAAACAAACAGTAACCATTGTTACCGTGACCAGCAGGGGCAAAGGATTCAACTGCAAAGTCCATCCATTCTCTTTACCTGCTTATCACAAGGACACTGACTGCAGACAGGATACGCCCACCCACTAAACATGAAACCCCACCCACTGAATGTGCAACCCACATACTGAACGTGAATCCCCGCCCACTTAATGTGCAACCCACCTACTGAACATGGAGCCCCGCCCACTGAACGTGCAAACCACCTACTGAATGTGAAGCCCCGCCCACTGAATGTACAACCCACCTACTGAATGTAAAGCCCCGCCCACTGAATGTGCAAACCACCCACTAAACATGAAACCCCGCCCACTAAACCTGCAACCCACCTACTGAATGTGAAGCCCCGCCCACTGAATGTGCAACCCACATACTGAACGTGAATCCCCGCCCACTGAACGTGCAAACCACCTACTGATCGTGGAGCCCCGTCCACTAAACATGGAACCCACCTACTGAACGTGGAACCCCGCCCACTGAACATGTAACCTCATCCACTTAACGTGGAGCCCCGCCCACTGAACATGCAACCTCACCCAATTAAAGGTGGAGCCCCACCTTCTGCACATACACTGAACATTGAATTGTGAGGTCACATTATGAAAAATGTTTTGAAAGAAGTGCAAGCTCCTGGCTACGCGGTGCTTCCCGCCTTCTGCTCCAGCGGAAAGTTCAGTGATCTGCGATATCGAGTCACATGATCGAGTCTCGAGCCACAAATGTACATTTTTAGGATGTCAACGATGCTTTAAAGTAGATTAGAGAGCATCCTGTTATAATTTAGACATAAAGTGACAATTTTTTTATAATATTTTTTTTTGCGGGGCTGGGGGGGGTTGTTTAAGAAGTAGTGTGATCGCCCAATCAGGGTTGGAGTTAGGGAGTACAACCAATGAGTTAAGACATGGGTGGGGCTCCAAGTTCAGTGGGAGGGGCTTAACCCATCTGCACTCTATGAAAAAAATTCCATTGACTTGAATGAGATCATTCCAGAGCGCCTACGCCAGGAGGAACTTTGACCTGCGATATCGAGTCGTTGATGCGTCTTGAGCCACAAAATTGGCGAGGTCAGTTTCGTGAATCAAATGTACATTTTTAGGACGTCACTGTTTCTTTAAAGTAGATTAGAGAGCATCCTGTTATAATTTAGACTAGTTTTATTCTGAATTATTTATTTTTTAATGATGCTGTTTTGTGGGTGGGTGTGCAGAGAGATTCTGCGTTGTTCAGTGTGTGACGCCCCGTTACCCTCTGACAGATTTAATTAACTTGACACCGATGCCTTTTTTAAGGTGTTAATGCGTCTTCTTTCTTATTTCCTTTGTAGAGGGGAGCATCTGCTGTACCGCAGACTACAATACTACCGCGAATCTCAATTCGGATCAGAGTGTAGAGGTTGGCTAATCAGATTCTTGCTGAGGATACAGAGGAAAAAAATGACATTTTTGCTTTCTTTAAAACCAGTCTGTGGAGAACACAGAGAGAAAAAGGCAATTCTTGACCCCTGTAATCAAGGGTCTGCTTGGAGAGAACCGGCCGAATCTTTTAACCCATGAATGATTGAAGGGCAAGAGCCTTTGGAGTTTTACAGAGTGTGGGATAACATTTCTGCCTACGGAGCGAGTCAAACTCCTGATGGCCTCTGCACAGATCAGCTGCAAATTGGCCACAAGGATGTGATCCGGTGCGTCAGGTGAGTTTCATTTGCAGAACTGTGTCCCTGCAGACATTGAGTTTATTCCAAGATTATCGATTTCTCTGTGACGCTACAAGAAAGCAATGGCAACAAAACATGATCATCTGGATGCTCTCCAAGAGAGAAATGAAGCACGATTTCACTGTGTCTTTAGAAATTCAGTTTTCTGTGAATATAACGCATGTCAGGGGGTGATTTACTTGAGTAAGAATTAAATATCTTGGATTAAATAAGCATCGGGTGATTCATTTCTTCTCATTTATGCCTCAAAACCATCAAAAGAAAAGTTAGTAATTAGGTTCTTCGAAATGCAAACGCTGTTATTTCCAGATTTGTTCAGATGAGACTTAATTTGAAGCTTGTTTTAGAGTAAAAAGGCGCTTTATATTGAACTCACGGACGCGTGCACCTCCAAGAACAAGCAAGGGTTCATTACTAAAAGCCTGAAGGACACAATGTTTACCTGCGTCATTATAAATCACAGCAAGTGTTTATCTTTCGACAACGCAGAAGAGAAAATGAATTGAGCTCAATCAATATCCATCGGTGGTGAAAAGCTGCAATTATTTTAACTGTTGGTGGCTTTTGTTCCGATGGTTCCTCCACCGGCTCTTTAAAACCAGCGAGAGCGCTTTACTCGCTTCTTTATAGCCTTTTATTAGCTGTTGTATATAGAGACCATGATCCTAACTTTGGGTGGTCTACAATGTTCCTTGAGAATAATTTTCACATCTTGCAAAAGAAAAGAAGGTGAAGACCGTATTATTATTATTATTCAGAACAGCGTTTTTGAGAAGCTGTAGAGCAAATGGCTGTGGCTCCTCCTTAATGAACATCCAGCAAAGTGGAGCTACACAAAATGTTCTTTAGAAGACTTCCTTAGTGTTTCAATTTTTCGACGACTTTTGCTTTCTCCGATTTTGTGACGTTCCTTTTCCACCCGTTGTACACGTGGCCAAAAGTTTTTAGAATTACATAAATATTGGAAAAGTTGCCGCTCAGAATGCAGCAATGTGCATTTACTCCAGAATGTTATGAAGATTGATCAGATGAGTTGCATTTTCCTTTTTGCCATGAAAATTACCTTAATCCTGTAAAAAAACTTTCCACTGCATTTCATTAAAGGAGCTGCTGGGATCATCTCACCAAGCTGGAGATCGGGCTGATGCTTGAAATCATTGTTCTTCCATTGTTAATAATGCCTTCACTTTATAGACACTCAAAGACGCGTTACAGTTTTCAGAGCATTATTCATTCATTCCACATTCACACACTGCTGGTGATAAGCTACCTTGATAGCCTTCAGCTGCCCTCGGGCAGTCAGAACGTGGCTAAACACACACCAACAGTCACACACATCCATACAGTGAAGTAGCTTGCCCAAGGCCACAACGGCAGAATGGGCCTCGAAACGACAACCTTATAGGACGAACGAAGTCTCCTAGAGTCCTGCAAAGAAATGTGTGCAGCCATCATTGCGTTGCATGAAAACGCCCTCACAGGAAAGATAGTGTGGCTACTAACATGAACCTAAATCAACAATTTATAAAAGCATCAAGAACTTCAAGGAAAGAGGTTCGTTTCTTGGTAAGAAGAAAGTTCAGCAAGCACCAGGATCGTCTCCTAAAGAGGATTCAGCTGCCACCAGTGCAGAGCTTGCTCAGGAATGGCAGCAGCAGGTGTGAGCACAGTGAGGTGGAGACTTTTTAAAGCCACTTCTCTCCAAAAAACAACTTATTGATCTTCTGGAAGTCTGGTGAATGGACTGCTGAGGACTGGGGCAAAGTCATGTTGCCGATTGTTTGGGGTATCTGGAGAAAGGCTTGTCCGGAGAAGAAAAGGGAACTGCTACCATCAGTCCTGTGTCACACCAACAGTAAAACATCCTGAGACCATATCTGTGTGGGGTTGCTTCACATCCAAGCGAGTGGGCTCGCTCACAATTTTGCCCAAAAACACAGCCGTGAATAAAGAATGGCACCAAAACAGCCTCCAGGAGCATCTTCTTCCAACAATCCAACAGTTTAATGAAGAGCAATGGATTTTCAGGCACAGAAGGAGTGATAACTAAGTTAACGTTAAAGTTTTCTGTTCAAGGCCTGGAAATGCCCCAAATCTTAAGAGAACTTGTGGTCAATCCTGAAGAATCCTCAGAAAAACAAAGATTGTTGATTTAAGGCCTCTACACACCACACAAATGTTCGGATGCTTCTCTGTGCTCTTTGAAGTCAATGAATTATTGTTGCAATGGTGCTCCCTGCCTGAAGATGGCGTTTGCAGTGCACTCTGCACCACATGTGGTAACAAGAAAGAAGAAGACGACGATGACAGAGAAGAAATCAAAGTAAAAAAATCCTGGATGTTGATCTCATGGGAGCTGTTTAACAGATTTGCGGAGTGCCATTTCTTTCCTGTACAAAGTCGCTATGAAAATGTGGGATGAGCACCCCCTAGCGGCTCTTTTACATCCTGCGCAGGACACATATCTGCGGTTGCACAGGGCTGAGTTCGAATCCCGAACCCGTTGTCTTTTCCATCCCACCCCATTCTCTCTTCTCCTATAATTTCTTGTCACTCTCCACTGTCCTTTGCGTTAAGAAAAAAATTCAATAAAGGCTACGGCGAAAAAATAATCTTTAAAAAAAAAGAGTCAGCGTTCATTGGTCGCACCACTCGTTTTGTCCGATGTGTAAGCTCCCATCGGCGCCCACGGTTTTTGATTGAGCTGCTTTGTTGCGCGAAACTTCAGACAAAATTTGGATCCTGTGTAGAGGCCTTATGTTCCTTAAACCGGAATCCAAGCAGCGTCCTACGACAGAGGATGAAAGAATCTTGAAGAGAGTAGAGACGGTGCAGAAGTTACGAGACACACAGCAGAAGACCTTTGCCTAGTTCTCCACAACAACCTAGCTGCAGAGTTCCTTCAAAACCTGCTGGGTTCATTTTTTGACTTGGTTGAACGTTTAAAGTGGTTAAAAGTAATTTGATCTGAGCATGTGGAAGCGGAAATGTTTTGATGCTGGAAGTTATCACTGTGCTGCACTCGTTTCTGTTTGGACCGTCACCAGGAAACCCACACCTCTAATTACATCGATAAGCTGATGTTTCCACCTCTCCAGCACATTCCTGCAGCGTGGACAGTTTGTGTCCAAAACATTCGTCTACCCTCACTGAAAAGCAACCAAAGCTCCATTGATTGTCGAAGCCAGTGACAGCATGGGTCGGTTTTTAGCACACGTTTTATTTTGGGACTGTCCCAATCCCAAACACTTGCTCTATTTTTACTTGAGCACTTAGGTCTGTCTACAGTACGTGAGATGTTTCATGCACTGGGAGCATGTCTTTGGGAGGGTGTGAAGAGTGTGCATGGGACACAGTGTTGTGAAAAACAAAAGGCTTCGGGGAGTTCAACCGAGAAAAGAGAGAAAACTTTGAACTAATGACTAAATATTTAATCATCTTTCTATACTTTCCATATTGTCACAAATCCCTGGCACCGGATTACACCCGACTATAATCCCTACGTTAATGTATTTAGTAGACGCTTTTATCCAAAGCGACTTACAGTTCTGGAGTAAACATAAGCAGTTTGAGAAGGGAATATATAATAATATATTCCAGAGAAGACAGGAGAAGTCCAAATATTTTCTAAGAGTTTCATAAAAATAAAACATTAAAGATATATCTGGGTGAACTAACTGAATTACACAACAGCAACGTGTGACAAAACTCCCGTCGCAATGCGTTAGTTTTCACACCCCTACCTTGTGACCTGGCAAACTAGTTGGGGTGTAGTTCCGTTTGCGTCTGGCCTTCTGGACGTGAGCCGTTCACTTCCTGAAATGGTGGACTGTCTTAATCCTCTGCACAGAGAAAAAGACACTCGAGGTGATAACACAGGTCTATAAAAATATCCTATTGATTAAAGTCAAGTAACAAAAGAAACACACAATTATCACTCATTTATTTTTCTGTTTAATATTACACTTAATACTCAAATAATTATAACATAATACACCACATAATTAGAGAAAATGAAACTGTTGGGAGATACCTAAATTATCCTTCATTTGTTACAAGACGTTCGAGCAGATTCAGAAAATAAATTCCATGCTTCAGAGGGTTTTTTGTTAGTTAAGTTAGTAAGTGCTCTTGAAAGAGAAGTTGCTTTTTAAAGGTTGAAAGAGACTCAGCTTTCCGGATTTGGGCGGCAAGAGAATTCCACCAGCCCGGAACTGTGAAGGAGAAAGTTTTCTGCTGCTCTGAGATGGGACCACCAGACGCTGTTCATTTTCCAAACGCAGGCATCTGGAGGGACTGCAGAGCAGAGGACCAAGAACTGAACCCTGTGGAACTCCTGTGAGCAGCTGCTGCGGCTTGGACACCTTGTCTCCCCTGGCGACTCTGAAGGATCTGCCAGTGAGGTAAGACTTCAGCTCTGTTTGGCGAAGCCCCGGCCCTTTGGCGTAGCTCCGCCTCTGTCCCCCATCTGCTGCTGCACCGCTCCTCCCCCTCCAGCTCCGGCAAAGACTCATGTCTACTGCTGAGGGAGCTACAGCTGCTCTCACTACGTGTCGACGAAGCTCCTCGTTCAGAGCGCTTTTCTCTATAGTTCTCCGGATTACAGAATGACTTCTACAAGCAGATGTATGTTTGGATGCCAAGGAGAGAGCCCTCTGTTTACGCTTCCCAAGGACGACACGCTTCGTCAAAAATGGTTAAAAAGCTTATGTGTTATTTCACAGCAAAACATAGTTTTATTATGATGCATATTTTTAATTTTCTAGTGAAAATTTACAAGAGGATATTTACCAAAAAAGTCTCTGTACTTGCTCCGGTTCCGCCGAAAACTCACTTTCTGGGTTTGACGTAGGATTGCGTGAACAGGCTTGTACAATATCTCCGTCGCCATTTTGCAAAAACACGATTTTAATGTTTGTACTATGAAAATGAAAACAAACGTTGGCAGTGCGCATGGAGTATGACGCACTGAAGGGGGCGTGTCGGAAAGAAGGAGGGGCTCTTAAAGAGACAGGTGAATATCAGGGCGTTACGCGCAGCCAAGATGCCAAGTAAAATTTCTATGAGATTGTTTATGACAAATACAGCGATTACAATACAACTTTAAGTAAAATTGTTACTTGAGTGTGTTATAAAACGACACGATATGCCTGAAAAACACACCCCCAAAAAAAAAAAAAGGAAAAAGAAGTCACCACGTGCGTCTGATGAGAAATCACTGTTTATTGTGTAACTTTTTACTTCACACACTGCAGGACATGTAAAGCCACATATCAACATGACATCAAGTACCACACCGGTAAACCCTGTGCACCGGGTTCTTGGTTTGTGTTGAAACATTTTGCTTTTCACATTTACATGTAAATCAATTCAGCACAAAGCTGATTAATGCAGACCAAACACTCTCCCGTCATCAACGCTTGAGTACGAAGTTCCCAAGAACGGCTCGTCTCTCTCCGCTGCACACTTTGTATTCATACAAACGTTTACATGAAAACAATTAGTTCATGTATTAATTACCTCCTCTAGACGAAGTCACCTTTTCACAGCCAGAGGAAGTTGTTGTACAAGTGTCACGTTGTAATGAGACCTCATTACACAAATTTTAACCGTGCATTCAATCAACCGTAGCATCTACACGAAGGGGGTCGATGTAGTGAAACTATAAGAGCGTTACTGAGCAACGAAGCCTGATTTCTGCTGCAATTATGAGAGCAATCGCAAGTGGCTTTGATGACGTCAATAAAAGCACAGTCTCAGAAAATGAGCAGCTTTTCGACTCTCTGTCTCTTTTCAGGTGGCACTTTGTGAAGGCTTTATATTTGCTTACCAATGCGTTATTATCACTTCGGTTAATATTTGATTTCGGTTTGGAACAAGAGTAACGACACATTGAGATAAGGTCACACTGGAGCCTGGAAACAGTAGAAAAATGTAATACCATCCATCAAAGATATTCAGAAATGTATTCATATGTAAAATTATTTGCTTATATTTTTTATTTGCTTGCTATGTTTTTGCACGATACTTTGGTTACAGTCCACCATCATCACCGAAAATACATTTATCGATTGGTTAAAGGGTTTATTGCATTTGGCTCCCAGTAAGAGCTCACGCTGGTTCTGCTTTGAGGAAAAAAGGGAAAACACGTAGGAGGAAAACAAAAGAAAACTTTAGATAGCACAAGACTTTGAATAGAGGCCAAAAGTAAAGAATGCTGAACGTGAAAATTAACAAAGAAAAATAAAACACTAATACAAGCCCGAATATGTTTTCTTTCATTTAAAGAGTTACTGCTATTAAAGCAACCAATCCCCGTCCTCCTATGAGGGGTTTTTTCATAAAGTTTAAGCAGATGGGAGGGGGTGGTTTCTTAAAAAGCAGTAACTTTTTAAATGAAAGAAAACATTTTCGAGTTAGTATTAGTGTTTGTTTTAAACAGGGGAGGATGTAAACATCGGCTCTCAGAAATCACCTAATCTGCACAGTTTCCGGAGAGTGCTCCAATTTGTTTGTAATATTAGCGTCCACCAGGAGTTTCAGGGTTACATTTTTTTTGTTTTACAAAATAAACAACTATTATTAGTAAAAAAGAATAGCGAAACCCCCAAATAATTTGGTTCGTTTTAGTTTCTATCGGTACGAGTCCCTCTGTGTAGTGCGCTACCATGGTAACGGCGGAAACAAATATCTGCTCGCTTTTTTTGGACCATTCTCTGTGAACCCCATATGTGCTTGAAAATCCCAGTAGAGCAGCAGTTTCTGAAATATTCAGAACAGCCCGTCTGACACCAACAAAAATGTCACGTTCAAGTCACTTGAATCACCACGTCTGGACTTCTACAAGCCTGAATCACATCGAGTCGTGTGATTGGCTGATTAGAAACGACCAGTCGTTTACCTAATAAAGCGGCCGGTGAGAGTTTATGTACATGTGCGCATTTGCATATAAATATATTTGTAATTTGGGTTTGTAATGTTTATCCTTTCCTCTAAAAATGTCATTTTAAAAGTCCGATGACTATTTTATTGGTTGATTCTAGTGCTAAAATATCATACTTGATACTTCTTTCTGATTCCAAACCTACTAAACACTTTTAGAACGGCACCTACTACATAATGTAGTTCAAACTAGCTGTTTCGACCACCCTCCATTATGTGCATCTCATTTCTCGCTGATGTTATGAGGTCATCTGGGTACTTCTCGCTTATTGCTTTTCATATAACTTTGGAACGTCCTCCTTGACTCATCCCCTGTTTCACCTACTGATTAGTAGGCAAGTCACCATTTCAAATGGGTTTGTAGAGTCTACCAATGGAAAAAGCAAGACTACTATTTATTCCGTTCTTTCAAATGTATATTTATTTGTTTTGAACTGCAGGTTTTGTCTAAAATCATCTAAATTCTTATATTTGTTCCAAGAAATCCTATTCATTTATCCCCTACAGTCCTTTTATGATGTGTTCAGTCAGATTTCAGCCTCTAGCAGCATCCATGTCGTCACCAAAACTATATTGGAGATTTCAAACAGCATTCTGAAATGTTGAGAAAACATTTCCAAGGCGACCCATATCTAAGTTTTGAAACAAAGGCTCCGCTTTCTGAATAAAGGAAGCTATTTGGCATTTTTTTTTTTTAAACTTTGTTTCCTCACAAAATTCCCTCTCAAAACTCAAAAATGTTCTGTAGTATGTGATGACTTTTTAAAGAGTTTAGCTAGCCAATGAGCTTTTATCTGTCTGCTGATTAGTTGATAATCACTACTGTCGCGTTTTCTAAACGCTTCCGCTAGAGATCTGAAAATATAAATACATTTTTGTTAATTAAACTAAAATATTAATGATTTCATCTACATTTTAACCAAACAACCTACATTTCAATTGATTGAATTTGATGTAGTAAAACCATAGACTGTAAACAAATATGGATGACGTGGCACCACCTACTGCCATTGGGCTCAAATGAAGCCATTACAGAGCTGGAGAGGAGGCTGCCATTGAGGGCTGCACATGCGCACACGCGACTTCCTGTTAAGAATGGAACCGTGGTGGTTTCAGAGCTACGCCTCGAGGCCGGCTCTCACACACAGCCTGTTGTATACTATTTATTTCATAATTTTAAAGAAGAATTTGAGAGCGACTTCTCTGAATTTGATCGTTAGCAGCGTGAATGATCTTTTTACGACGTGAACACTGCGTTAAGTCAATCATAGCTGTCAATCACATGGTCCCGCCTAGTTTTTTTAGAGGAAAATTAAAAAATCCTGAACCACACGAAAATAAACTTGAGCCAAGGAAAAAAATTATTGAAGTTTGTTCACTGTGCAGATAACTTTCGAAAAGCATTAAAACCGTTTGTGTAAATGGCGTACTTTGAGAATTTACACAATGGCTGACGGAGAAAGAGGAGCTGACATAGAATTGCTGTGGCATTCAATGGGGTTCGACTTTTTATATCTAAATTTTGACTTTTGTATCTCAAAATATTTACTTTTTAATCTAAATGTTTTTTTATTTTTAATCAAAACATTTTTTTATTTTTAATCTTAAAAATTTTTTAATCTCAAAATGTTTTATTTTTAATCTCAGAACTGTTCATTTTTGATCACAAAATTCCAATTTTTTAATCTCAAAATTTAGACTTTTTATCTCAAAATTTTAAAATTTTAATCTCATAATTTTTCATTTTTGATCTCAAAATTTCAACTTTTTAATCTCAAAATTTAGACATTTTATCTCTAAATTTTAAAATTTTAATCTCAAAATTTTAAATTTTTGATCTCAAAATTTAGACTTTTTATCTCAAAATTTAAAAATTTTAATCTCAAAATTTTAATTTTTGATCTCAAAATTTCAACTTTTTAATCTCAAAATTTAGACTTTTTATCTCTAATTTTTAAAATTTTAATCTCAAAATTTTAAATTTTTGATCTCAAAATTTCAACATTTTAATCTCAAAATTTGTCATTTTTGATCTCAAACTTTTAACATTTTAATCTCAAAATTTAGACTTTTGTATCTCGACTTTATAAGCCATTATTTTAACCTGGTGAAAATGGACTTCCATGTGTGACAATTTTGTTGTTTAACAGAGATTTATTTTGCTTTCTAAAATACCGTATTCACCCACAAACGTGAAATTCTTACCGTTCTGTATTGTCATGCTTTAAATATAGCGTTTGTGTATCGAATTGATGGTTTCTGTATAGCTGCGATGTGATGGGTTGCTCAATGGAACTTTTAGTACCACATCTCTGGTTCTAAAAGATGCTTTTGGGTATTTTTAATTAAATGTAAAAACCTACATGACTTAGGATCAGATATTATTGAGGTTTTGTCTTTTTATTGAGGTGAATTAATTGATTCGAAAGTCAATCTGATTTTATAAATGCGTTTTCAAAATACTTTCTTGGGTGTCAATTGTAATTTGGCACCAAATCATAACCTCATGTTGAATATCTAAATGGTTAGAGCAGACTCTGGGTGTAATATGATGAGAGACATTAGTGTAGCATCACTTTGCAATATAAAAATGGCTTCTAAACACTTAAATCTGACAGTAACTTGCCAAAACAGGAATTAATTCACACCACAGACCTCCACAAAATGTAAATAAATAGTGGTGTCGTATTGACATTGTCTGTCACGTCTCTTTCACAGCACAGAAACATGTTGAGGGAAGTGTTGCTTCATCACATCGACCCTCGAAATCTGTTAATGAGCTCTTCTGCGAGCTGCCTGATGGCGATTCCTCAGCCGCATCCTCATTACGGACACATAAAAATCTGCTCAGCATGACTGAGTCAGATATTAGTCCGATTCCCAACTGAGATAATAGCTTCAGTGCACGGCCACGGTGACGGGCAGCAGCTCCCGTGACGACTGTGACTGCTGTGCCACATCAGGAGCCAAACGCAGACTGACGCTCCCGTCACCCGCATCCACCCGCATGTCTTTGTGCGCCGGCCGAATGGCGACAATGAACTGTCGTTTGAATGTCTCGCTGAGCATGATGTAGAGAAGGGGGTTGATGCAGCTGTTGGCGTAGCCCATGCTGATGGCCACATTGTAGGCAAAGAGAAAAGCATAGCTGGGCCTCTGCACGCTCAAGTGTGCCAACTGCAGAATGTAGTGTGGCGCCCAGCAAATGAAAAATGCCAAGCAGATGGCGACGGCCATTCGGGTGACCTTTCTGGTGCGCACTCTGAGGCTGTGTTGAGGAAGCGGAGCGACGGTGGCAGCCATGTTCTGGAGGATCTTGAAAAACACCACGCAGATGATCACCAGCGGCAACGCAAACGCCAACACGAACTGGTAGAGGGTAAACCAGTATGTGTCGCTCGCCGGATTCGGAAGAAGCAAAGCGCATCCCACTGATCCATCTCGTAGGGGCATGAGGCCCGCGTACATCCAGACTGGCGTGATGGACAGCAGAGAGAGCATCCACACTAGAGCCACCACCGCGACTGCCACGCATGGAGTTCGGATGTGATTGAAGCGGATCGGGTGAACCGTCGCCAGGTATCGATCCAACGTCATGACGGTTAAAATATAAGTGCTCACGATCTGGCTGTTGGAGTCCAGGGCGGTGATGACGGTGCACATGGTGGCACCGAAACACCAGGAGCCATTGCCCACCAGCTGGTGAATGAGGAAAGGCATGCCCAGCAGAAAGAGGAGGTCTGCCATGGACAAGCTGAAGATGAAGATGTCCGGCACCGTCTGTTGAGCTCTGAACTTGGTCTTTTTGACGATCGTGTAGATCACGATGCAGTTGCCGATGATGCCCACGAAGCAGATAACGCCGTAAACACTTGGCATGAGTACGTTGTGATATTCTTCATCCGTTTCTGTAAACACACAGGATGAAATTTAGCTTTTTTTCCCCAAAAAAATATTACATTCCTTTGGAAAATCTACTGGTTTGAGAAATTCGATTCAGGACGTTTCGGTTTCGCGATGGCTACACTCTACACCAACAGGATCTCTCCAAGATTAACGTCACAGAGGTGCTTCGAATGTGCAAAAAAATAAACAGCCAAAGCTTCATCAGGAAGCTGGAAAAGGGATTTAAATTATATGCAGCCTCGTATTCACATAGTTCAATCCGAAATCACGCTTAAGCGAGGCTCGGGAACTATTATACATCGTACATCCATCGTACGTTTACAGCGACTATCTCTGCGAGAGGCGTCTCGCCAAACTGGGCTGTGGTGCTTTAACTGTGTAGACATTCTAGGGAAAACCACTGGTGCAGAAGCAGTTACTAACTTCCTCCAAGCTTCTGATGCTCGCAGTTCAATACTCTGCTTTAATGTTTACTGAAAACCTTTGAGTTGCGTATGGGACAAAAACGATGTAAAGAGGCTGTTTTGTAAGGTTCACATCGACAGGAAAATTGGGAAAATTGTAAAATTCGGTTGAACTTTGCAGACGATGAACACAGCGGAACACAACAGTGTGCGTCGTCTATCTTCAGCTGTCTCTGAGTGCGTTCAGATGGCCGTTATCTGAATTTATCACAATGTATTTGGAATGTAGTTCACTGTGCTGCCAGTATTTAAGGCGGCCACAAGATGCAATATTTAAAGACTTTATAAAAAATATTTGAGCCCTCTATACTACCACTACACTGTTCTAAATGCAATATACATCACAAAAACGTCTTTGAATCACCACGTATTTTAAACGCACTGTTTGCCCCCGTTCCTCCCACAGTCATGCTTTGCCATGCCCCTTTTGGGACTTGTAGTTCAGGAATCATGGGTAATCTAGTATGTAATGCGGCATGAACGGCATGAAGTTCTTCAAATGAGAATTAAGAGTTTCCTGTGTGCCCCCCCCCCACCCACTTAGGTCTAGAAAGGGACATAAAAAAAGCCGCAAGTAAATCGAAGAGTTCTGTGTAAGTCTCATCACTTTCCAAACTAATGAAATCACCGTAAACGTGTTGGAAATAACGATGCGCTTCACGCAGTTCAATGCCTGTGTATGCTAACTCGTTTCTGCAAGCTGAAGATCATGAACAAAGTTTGTATCTATTAAATGCAAATATTGTAGGAGTTTAAAATCGGGAACGTGTTTATTCTTTCTAATGGGGTTTCGTTTACATTATTCACAGATTTCGGGTGTTTGGTGCAATGCTGGGTGGGTTAGCATCACCGCTGCTTCATTTTTTAAACAGCAATGCTCTCTGTAACGTTAGATCTCTTAACAACTCTAATTTTGTGATTGGGGCGATGTCATCGTTCAGCGCGATGTTTTACTATAGACATCATCGATGCCCAAATGACTTGACATTACCCAACTCTAGCGCCTACTACATTATAAACGACAGAAAACACACTTTCTCTGCATTGTTCTTCAGCGCGGGTCTGCTGTTCTCACTTAGGGGTCAGGCAGCACATCAGATCTGCATAGAGATGAGCTGTACTTGAGATTAATCTGAGTGGTCAGAGGGCGGAGCTAAGAACTGTGGGCGGTGCTAGGAACATTGAGCCATTTTCACTCACAATAAAGGAATACAAATAACCCAAACATGCAGAAAAGATTCCGAATAAAACTTGAGGCATGTTTTTGATGAGGGAACGACAGTAAAAGATGCTAAGAATGTCAGAAAGGTTGATTTAGCATTAAACAGCAGCGGGCAGTTAAGTCAGTGGAGCATTGTGCAAGTGATGCAAAGCAACAGGATAACAGACAAGAAAAGTAAAACCAGTCAGAAACTCTCGGTGTGTGGGTGGAAACCTTGCTGCCAGTTTACTGTGGTGCTTTTACAGTAAAGTGATTTAAAAAGCCAGGTACAGCTTTGTCACGTGGCTGTCAATCACTGTTTGGAAGCAGCTGATTGGTCGAAATGGCTGGGGCTGGCTAGTGTCTTTAAGGGAGAGAAACCCTGTGTGGGAGGGCATGATGAGAAGGGAAATTAAGCCACTCCTGAGTTCACTTTTGGCGTATACTCAAAATACTCGTATTCATCTGAACAAAGCAGGTGTGAAAGCACAAAAAGAAGGTGACTGATGCTTGAATATCTGATTATTGAAAAACAAATGTGATCATTAATTAAATTATGATTACATTTTGTCTGCAGATTTGATTATGTCTGAATGTAGATTTTGGAATATTCTGTGCAGCATGATTTGTTAGGAAATAGTGATGATCATTTAAAAATGTAAGAGAGTACTTGTACAAATTAATAGAAATGAAGTATTGTGCAGTGCTTCTAATCAGTTTAATTTGTCATTAAATCATCGTTGATTACTATAATGAGAAATCATTAACACAGTCAGTGTCTTCACATAGATGAGTTATTAGTTGTAACATAATGAAAGGTAATTGAGCAAATTTGCTTTTTCAGAAGTGTGCATTAAACTAAGCTGCCTTGTATAAATGTACTCTTATATATAATAAATAAAAAATACTATAGTAAAGTCACCGTTATAGTGACTTTTGTGCACTTTTTTTTCAGTTTTTATCCCAATTATAACACATGAAAGACTAACAAATGAAAACAACAAACTCACCCTTAGTGTACCGTTGAGATGAATTAAGGTCATCCGTGGAATTTCCTCCAATGTTCACAGTAAAATCCATCTCAGTCTGAGCTATAAAACAATACTGCTTAGAGTCACAAACTCTTTTTTCTGTTATTTACAAACCACAATAATTTAACATCACAGCATTTGACAACATAAGGCTCACAATTTCACCAATAAATATTTATTCATCCCTCACTCCTCAAATCAGTTTTTCTTTCTTCATAATTTACAATAGAATCTGACATCATCCTTTTAACATTTTTTTAAGTGTGGAGGAAAATAGATCTTGACCACTGGAGGGGGTTGTGTGTCCAAGAACTATTTCATGAATAATTAAATAAAAAGCACTGTAACATTTCTACAAGTAAAAATGTTTTCTCTTCAACAACGTACAAATTTTGAGATTCAAAAGTCAAAAAAGAGATACAGAAGTCAAAATATTTATATAAAAAGTCAAAATTTTGAGCTGAAAAGTTAAACTTTGATGATTAAAAAAAGTGTTAATGTTTAGAATAAAAGTTAATTTTGAGAAACAAAAGTAAGAAATTTAAAAAATTTACAAATAAAAAGTTAACATAAGTGTTTAGATAAAAAGTCAAAATTTAGGTAAAAGGGACGACATTTTAATTATAAAGTCAAAGTTTTTAAGGTAACATTTGGAGTTAAAAATCAAAATTTTGAGATACAAAGTAGACATTTCAAGAAAAAAAAACATTTCTAGAATAAAAAAAAGTCAAAAAAATTTTAAAATTTTGAGATAAAACTGTAAAAATGATGAGATTAAAAGTAAAGAATTGAGAATTGTCTACATTTTTACTTTTGTTATTTGGTCATATGCTTTCATGATGCCTTTCAAACGTTTTTATTTGCCTTTATATTGCTCTGCTACTTGGAAAATCTCTGTTATTCTTCCAACGTTAGTATGGGTAGCATTCATGCAATGGGTGAGCTTAAGATCTCTGCAGAGGAATCTAATTATTTATGAATAGTCTCTGAACTATTCATAAATAATTAGGATTTTGGAAATTTTGACTTTTGTATCTCAAGATTTTGACTTTTGTGTCATAAAATTGTGACTTTTGTATCTCAAATTTTCACCTATTAAGTCAGTGGGATTCCACGAGTGCATTGTTGTAAGATTCATAAAACCAACGTTGTTTCAACTTTTTTTGAGATTTTAATTGTCTACAATCAAAACAATCAAACTTGATGTTTTGTTATGAGGTAATAATAATGATACATGTACTATAAGGAATAAAAAAACAGGACACACCTCAGTGATCAGAATGTATCGAACTGACACAATGTTAATCATTTTTAAATTTCCATTTTAATAGTGTGGGACAAATATACGTATTTAAAAACGTACATACTATTCAGCTCATAATGTACTTACTTTAAAATTGACCATGGTTATTGTTTAGTGGCTCTAATTTGGGAACAGAACAGTTCTGTGTGCACTAAACTGTTGATTCTGAGAAAATTAATGCTCAAATTATAAATAAATGAATAAATGGCTGAATGAACATGATTTATCTCAAATGCTATGGATCAAATACAAACCTGCATCAAAAAAATCCACATAAAAGTCAGAAAAGTGAGAAAAAAAGACATTTTAATGCTACATTACCTGCAAAGTCAATGTTTCAGTGTGTGTCACATTATTTCAGCATCTTCATAATGCACATATTTTAGTCATTTGTTGAAACAAAACATCCAAATGTTACTCAAACACTCACAAAAAAAAGAGTTGAGTGAACAAATAATATCACAAATCAAATAAAAATCAAATCTGAAACTGTTTACCAATGGTTTAAATCCAGATCCATCATTCTGTTTTTATTGTTATTATTAAATTACATTTGTACTTTACGCAATAGTATTCCATACCTCAGTTTGTGTGACTGGTTGATTGATTATTGATTGATTAAGTAATTGATGGATTGATCTCCAGTGGCTTGCAGAGTTTTGCTCGGCTTGAATCCCCTCCGTGAGGCTCATGCCACTAGTTAAAGCTCCTCGAGGCGCTGGAGATGAACCAGACTGATCTCAAAGCTCGCTAGAGCGTCCACGAAGCTTAAAGTCCCTCAACAGTCGCATCTGGTCCGAACGCGCGTCTTGTCTGAAGAAAGTAAGTCACGCTGGAGTAGCAGCGGAGTAAGAGTCGAGCGCGCGGCCGCGTCTGCTGCGCGTGCACGGCGCTGGTGATGATGCTGCTGACGTGAGGAACATCCTCATCCTCATCCTCCTGGACACTTTCTGGTGCTCCGCGGCTGGTTGGTTCATTTCCGGACGCTAATCTCATTTTGGTTGTCGGTGTAATTACCTCGCAGTCGAATCAAGCGGGGGCTGAACTGAATCGAATAATGTGAACGCGTTCGACAGTTCAGGATTAAAACCTGCTGTTTTTGGAAACCCCGAGGGAGCTGGGCAACCTGCGCGGGGAATGGAGCAGATAATTTATGCAAAAACTACTTCCGTCGTGTTCAACCGCCTTTATGTGGTGGTTGGAACGTTTTTCGCTAATCTATAAAAAAAAGTGTATTTTTACCATCAGGCTTTTTATTCATGCTGTTCTTGTGAGGCCTAAACTTTTTGCCGCTTTATAAAAAGTGTTTTTTATAAAAACACTTTTTATAAAGTGTTTTTATAAAACACTTTATAAAAGTCACTCTGGTCTAAGTCCACCTCGGGTCTGACCCATATGTTTTAAAAATGAGACGGAAAGCAAAACAAAGCATTAGCTTACCCAGATCCATTTTTCTATTAAAAAAATTACCAAAAAAATTCTTTCTCCGTTCTTTTGAATGGTGAGTTATAAATATTTAAAACACCTCTTAATTGACTTTACTTTTTTCTTTGAGTCGGGGACAAATGTCTTTGAGCTCCAACCCTTAGAAGTCCGCTGCCGTTTGGAGCGTTTTTTTTTTCTTCTTTAGAATTTTCTCTGATGAATTACACGTTAAAACTATTTTTTGTGTCAATGTTTGATATAATTTTTGAGCAAAAAAAAACTTCTTTTTTTTTACAGTTTTTCATTACATTACACAAAAATTCCTCAACAAACCTGAAACCTCTGCAAATAATTCCAAAATTTTATAACAGGAATCAAAAGTGTTGAGACAAAATAAAAATTCTGACCCTTTTACACTGTTCCAGGCACTTTTTGTTCCATTGTGCTTTTTTGTGCCAGAACTTTGAAAAGGTCTTGTACATCCAAGGGTTGTCCTTTCTTTTCACCACTAGATGGCCCAGATTTGCGGTTTGTAAAATGAAATTGAAAGACAACTGTGCATTTTCTTAAAAGTTTTTTGGGAGAATAGTTTAAGGTTTTGTTTAATACAATTTTCACATTGTTTTGCTCATGTCTTTGCTTTTTGGGGTGATTCATGAATTTTAATTTTGTCTCAACGCTTTTGATTTTTGCTATAAAACAAAAACTGTTCATTCTCAAGTTTTGAGATTTTTATGCTCACAATTTTAAATTTTTTTTTTGTACAATATCAGGTTTTTTGTGGAAGTTTTGTGTTTTGTAATGAAACTGGAAAATTTGAAGCTGGGGTTGTAATAAATAAATGAAATCACGCATTCCCATTTAAAACTCTCTAAACATAATTTATTAGAGCAAATTATAAAGTTCATTATTCCAGAATGTCTCAGTATTTTGTATGAATTCTGTCTTATTGAACCTTACATTTTAAAGCTTCTGCTCATTAACATAGAGTCTAATACCATTTTAAATTGCACTGATTTGCATATTTTATCCCTTTCACGACATTGTGGCCCTTTCAGTCTGTCAAACAAAACAAAAATGCACAGGGGGCTGAGATTTTAGTTTCAGGCACATTAATGCATTGCATTTTAATGAGAAAAGTGCAAATGCTACAAAACACAACCAAGTGAATATTAGCAAAATAATGAACGTCAACATACTTTAGTAAATTATGGCCTCCACAATTATGAGCACCTCAGGATAGAATTGCGTAACGTGTCTGCTGTGAACGGCCAATTCAGAATCTTATTTGGGGAAATAATAGGTTTTGTTTTCACTGTTTTCCTGTATGCTTTGTCTATATTACTTTTTATGATAGGTTTTCCCCACTGCTTCAATTCCCTTCTGTTTTTAAATTGCACAATATAAATAAAATAGAGAAAGCCTGGAGAAAGTCTTGCACGTTTCTTTTTTTTTGTTCCCTATACCACAGGGAAGTGCAATTCCATTTCAGACTCTGCCATGTTCCATCTTGGCAATTTCAATCAAACTTCTGAATCATGTGAAAGACTTATTAGGAGTTTCCTCCCACATGAATAACCTCCAGACAGTTGTGAGAAGTAATGCGACAGATTGTGTTCATGTAATTTGCAGCTAGGACACATGGAGGGAGACTTACTGCAGGGGGTCCTATCTTAAACCCCAGGACCATGTGAACTGAATTAAGAAGCAAAACAGAGGCCATTAGCTGCGGCATGAAACTGAATTCAATTTGTCTTTTTTTTGACACCTGTGGGGAGCTTGGAATAGCAGTGGTTAGACCTGCTGCCTCTCAGCCTTCCAGTTCTTAGGAGTCCCTCAAAAAACAAAGTTCACCACCAGGGGCAGCCTTGTAGTCTGAGCATCGACTGTCGTTAAATAATAACATTGTGTGGGTCGTAAACCAATTTAACATAAAGGCAAATTTAAATGCTATACACACTGGTGAGGAAGAAAGAGGGGTGAAGCTTGGACAAAGTTGACAATGAAGAGGTAAAATAGCCATAAATAGTAATGGATGCTTAGTGGTTTAATTGGAAACACTGGTGGAACGCCCTAATTGCTCCTCCCGAAACATGTTATAAAAGCATTCCGTGCACTCCTGGCAACCAAAAGCAATGGTTTCATTGGAAACACTGGTGGCAGGCCCTAATTACTCCTCCAAAAACACATTATACAAGCACCCAATACTAACTGAAAATATTTTCCTCTGGAAAATTTCTATTCACACAATTTTCCCTTTTTTCATGAAAATCTTCTAATACTGCAGTTGTATGCTGTCTGAAAGAATGACCAGGCAGTACAACAGACACTCAGCATTGAATCTTGCTTTAAACGTTTTCAAAAGCCCTTCATTTCCTGCAGTGTTTCCTCCAGTGCTTCTTAGCATTTCCACAGCATTATTTGTGAATTCCTAACAGCTCTACAGAATGGATTACCTCAGCTCTTCTCTCTGTGGTATGTCAGGTGGGTGAAAAGTCCTTGAGTCTTTGTTTACAAACTAAATCCACAGCCATGCTGTGAACAGAGTCCTGCACTCTTTGAATATTTCCTGATCTGCAATGCACACAAATGCATAAATTCTCTTCATCACAAAATCCATGAAGCACAGATTTCCTCCCTCGGGAAGAGATTCAGATCTTCATTGCAGTGTGTGAATTTGACAAATGTTTTGAGGTGTGATTAATGTTTGCCAGATTCAATTCAGGCAATTTCAACCATCCAACCTTATGCCACATCTGAAATCGTTTTGCAACAGGAGGAGATGTAGCATATTACTGCACCTTATCTGAGAAAACGAGAGTTAAACCTGAAAAAAAAAAACGTTTTTGCTTCCTCGAAGATACATTTTCCAAAAATAGTCTTCAATTAAACCATTTCTCCCCTGGTGAATGGATTTTTAATCATCCAAAGGATCCTCGACGCGCACTCAGTGTAATAACGTAATTAATTAAAATCTTTTCTTTTAATATTTCATTGTAATGATTCATCCAGGAAATGAAAAACTCAACATATAGCTAGTTCTCATTTGTGCTGCTGTTTCGATGCAAATGATTTCATGAATAAAACATTAGATGACGATGATGGGGAGTCGATTGAGTCAGGTCTGTGTTGTGTTTCTCTGTTGCACCTAATCACTCCACTACACCTGTATCTAATCTCCTTGTTTCGTCCTCACCCTTTCAGTGTCCTTTTCCCATCTGCACTTCCTACATGCCTCCTGACTCTCCATGATTGCTTCCTGCCTTCTTGGATCCTCTTTTTTTTAAACTTGCATTGTTTGAGATCTCACCGAGCCATGTTCAGTGAGTTCTACGGTTCACACCTCCTGACTCTCCATGAACACTTCCTGCCTTCTTGGATCCTCTTTTTTTAAACTTGCATTGTTTGAGATCTCACCGAGCCATGTTCAGTGAGTTCTACGGTTCACACCTCCTGACTCTCCATGAACACTTCCTGCCTTCTTGGATCCTCTTTTTTTAAACTTGCATTGTTTGAGATCTCACCGAGCCATGTTCAGTGAGTTCTACGGTTCACACCTCCTGACTCTCCATGAACACTTCCTGCCTTCTTGGATCCTCTTTTTTTAAACTTGCATTGTTTGAGCTCTCACCGAGCCATGTTCAGTGAGTTCTACGGTTCACACCTCCTGACTCTCCATGAACACTTCCTGCCTTCTTGGATCCTCTTTTTTTAAACTTGCATTGTTTGAGATCTCACCGAGCCATGTTCAGTGAGTTCTACGGTTCACGCCTCCTGACTCTCCATGAACACTTATTGCCTCCTTGGATTTTCCTTTTTTAAAAACTTACAGATCTTACAGAGCAATGTCCTTGCTACCCAGCTTGTTGGCCATCATAGAAATGTGGTGAGTGATGAAAATGGAAGTCTTTGACTTATGACAAACACAGTTACATTCATAACCCCGCCCACTGATTGCTTTTTGAGGGGTTTTCCAGGAAATTCAACATACAGCAAGTTCTCATTTGTGCTGCTGTTTTGATGTGGATGAATAAAACAAATGATGATGGGAAGTCGATGGTGTCAGGCCTGTGTTTGTGGTTTCTCACACAATCATCCACCACACCTGTATCTAATCTTCTTGTTTCCTCCTCACCCTAACCGCACTTCCCCTCGATGGACCAAGCACTCTGAGGAATGTTTCTAGGACCTTGTGGAATCTATGAAAAAAAGGGGGTCCTACCACGTACTAGTATTATACGTGTTATGTAAAAACATATGTATTAAATGCATGTAGGAATACATTTAAAGTGTTTACGATGAGGCAATTCTTGTAGTCCTACAAACCAAATCATGCCAGAATTTCTTAGGTACAGAGAGTTATCTCCAGCGGACAAACTCTCTGACCCATCTCATTGTGTGGGCTGATGGGATATTATAGAGGAGCTTTGAGAGTGTGAGAAGAAGCGTGTGGTGGATTGTTCCATAAAATGAATTTGAATCAGCAGCACGGCTCTGCACCTGATCCTCGCCCGATCTCTCCTGCATCTGCCGGATTCCACTTTCTGCGAAAGGACGCTTGAGATGCTCAGTTTGTCCCCATTTCCATTATATGCTTGATCCTGTGGGGGGGGGGGTGCAAATTAATGTATGTAAGAAAGTAGTAAAACTACGGCATACATTGAAACCCTTGAAACAACTTCTCCTTGAAACACTAGTGTTTTTGCTCAGCTGCACACAGATAACCACAGATAATTATTAAAAGGCTACAGAGTGGTTGAAGACGCAAGAGGCATTTCCTTCAAACACATTGCTTTCAACTTACCTTAAAATAGCATTTTGGGGTGGCATGGTGGTGCAGTGGGTAGCACTGTGGCCTTTCAAGGAGAAGGATGTTGGTTCAAGACTCGCCGGTGACGTGTTTCCTCTGCTCTGGTTCTTCCTGCAACCTCGAAAACATGCATCTGGTTAATTAAATATCATTGAATGCATTCAACCCTTCCACAGTGTCCCTTGCCTTTCGCCTGGAGTCGCTCTAGATCCCAAAAGGGAAGAAGTGGGTGAAATAATTAATAAATGAATTAAATTTTTGGGGAAGCCTTTTCAGGCTTTTTTTTTTTTTTTTAAGAAAAGAACATTTTCTTTTTGTTTGTGTTTTTTTTTCAACCATAAAATAACACTCAGAGAATGTTCCCTTTTTTGTTTGTTGTTTTTGCACCCATACAACAATATTCCCAGAAGGTTCACTTTTATTTTTTTATTTATTTATTATGCAACCATAAGACAGCATTCCCAGAATATTCCCTTTTTTGTTTTTTTTAACCATACAATAATAATCCCTTTCTTTTTTGTGCATCCAAACATTCCCAGAACTTTCTATCTTTTTTTAGCACGCATACAACAATATTCCCAGAAGGTTCGCTTTTATTTATTTAATTGGCGACAGTAAGACAACATTCCTAAAACATGCTCTTTGTTTGTTTTGTTTTGTTTGTTTTTCGTCCAATTATTGCATGCAAAAATAATAATTACATAAATATTCTCAGAATGGAATATTTGTATTTATTCACTGTTAAAAATCACTGTAGATTTTACAGAAAAATACTGTATAAATGCTACAGAAAAATACTGCATTTCACAAAACGTGTGATAAACATAGAATTTTCAAAAAGAAAGTTTTAAAGTGTGAGAAATTGAACAGCTCAATGAAAATACGGTTTAGTGTCGTACAGATAACTGTATTATAATCTCTCATAGAAAAGACATGACTACAGCGTGACAATAGTACAGTGATTATTCCAGCACAAACCTGTTCTGAGCGCTATAAAAGATAGCCTTAAGCCGTAAATATTACGATTTAAATCCTTGAATTGTACAGGTATGAACTGTTAGTTAAACAGTTATACATGTAATCTGTACAATTTACAGTGCAACCTTGTAAAACCAGTAACAGTGCTGCTCTATGTTTGATGGTAACGTTCTGGCAACCACAGCTGATGAGTTTTGACAATAAAATGTATGGTTTAAATTTTACTGTGTTTTTTATAAATACATAAATGTAAATATACGTCAGACAGCATTCCTAGAACCTTTTTTATTTTAATTTTTTTGTTGTTCTTTTTTCCATTCCCAGAAGTATAATACATTTACAGGAAACAACCCTTTTGTCTTTTTTATAAAGGAAATATTCCCCATGTTTTAAGAGCCTTACCATAACAGAATGTTCTGGGGACCAAATTTTCTTAGGCTTATCAAATTAATACTTACAAATGTGAACAATTCTGGAAAAACAACATGAGTGACGATCTTGGATATATTCAGAGTTTGTGCATCCAGTATAGCAAAAAAGTGGACAAGAATGTTTTTTTATTAGAGAAATTTCACAAGCGTGAGTCTCAGATTTGTATTGTATTTGTTTACATACATAAGTTTATTGCGTGTCGATTAAATCAACCTTAGACTTCTAGTGTTTTAAAACACCTGCCGCTCTTGGCCAGAATTAAAATCTCCTGATGTGTTTGTTTTTTTATTAATATTTGATTCCAGAGCAGAATAAACAAAAAAGAGAAGATCCACCGGTCAACGCAAGCATCTGATGCTCGATGCTCAGATCGCCAGACATTGCTGTCTGATAGCAACAATATTCTCAAGGGTTTCAGAATGACGACCACTTGGCCTCAGCTGGAGGTTTTGAATGGTCAGAGCTGATAGAAAGTCAACAATTTCTCCGTTTCAAAGAGCAGTTTGTTGATCTCAAATGTCATTTATAAAGTTTACAGCAGGAGCTGCTCATATAGGAAGCACTTTCAGCTCAGGATGAGTGTTTTTCACAGCTGTGGGAACATTAAGATCTTGGGAAACTTTCGCAAACATAAGTGGCTTATCTTTCTATATTTAAAAATCCAAAGTGAACAAACAAAGGACGAGTTCATGTCTAATCAATATTTGGAACAGGAACTAAAGTCACGGATGTTGAAGGATTAGACTCAGCTGTATGATCCAACAATTAAACCAAAAAAAGCAACCAATGGTCACGCCCAGGTTGGAACACAGTTGTGAACTGAAACAGAAACAGCTGCGTAGGATGCTTAAAACTGGTAGAGGAACTGCTCAGCTCGGCTCAACACAAGAACGTGTCCTCTCATGGAAAGATGAAGCCAGACAGAAGGTAGTCTGCATCAACAAGGTCTCTCCAGATAAAGATTTTAAGCAGAATGGAGTGTCGATGTTTTCTCTTCAAGCTTTTTAGAAGAAGCACAAAGAAACAGGCAACGCTGAGAAGCGTAGATGCAGTGGTCAACCAAGGAAACTTGGAACAAGGACCCTGGTAAACTCATCTACTGGCCCGAAGAGTCAAGGGACTCAAATTCTGCAGTAATAGAGCTTTTTAGTCAAAAATGAACGTGTCATGGGGGTGGAAACATCATGCTTTGGGGCTGTTTTTTTTTTGCGAAGGGACCAGAACGACTGATCTGTGCAAAGGAAAGGATGAATAGAGCCATGTATGGAGAGATTTTGAGTGAAACCCGCTTTTGATCTTCAAGGGCAAGGGACATGTACACCACTTAGTAATTAATTTCTTTTCACTTTGTTGAGTTTAAACTTGTTGGTTTACTGTAAAGCTGCTTTGAGACAATGTCTGTTGTGAAAAGCGCTATATAAATTAAACGAACTTGAACTTGAACTTGAACTCATGTAACGTGGATGGGTGGTCTTTCAGCATGTCAATAATTCCAAACACACAACCCGGGCAATGAATGAGTGTGGCATCATAAGAAGCATTTCAAGGTCCGGGAGCAGCATAGCCAGTCACCAGATCTCAACCCCAAAGAAAATCTTTGGAGGGAGCTGAAAGTCTCCCAATGACAGCCCCAAAATATCCTGCTCTAGAGTAGATCTGCAGGAGGAATGGGCCAAAATACCAGCAACAGTGTGGAAACAGGACATAACAAAATATTGAGATGCAATTTTTTATTAACCAAGATATGTTCCACCATAATTTTCAAAGAAATTCATTAAAAATTCTACAATCTACAAAATTTTGGATTTTGTCTGTCGTAAATGAGGTACGCATGTGATTAAAATAACAGGTGTCTCTCATCTTTTCAACTGGTAGAACGTAAACAATTGTTTTCCACCCCACATGCTTCTGTCAACACATTTAGAATATAATGTAAATAGTTTTTCTTTCCCTAAAAATGCCCTAAATCTCACAAAGATTGTTAAGACAGTAAAGTTTTATAATCCAATGACCTTCCAACAACTTCCTGTAATCTAATCTGCTCCATTAGATTTATTATTTTCTTCGGTTAATTTTTATCTGGCTATTTTTGCTACTTTATGTTGATTCTACCTTGATTCTTGTTGCATGTCAGGCTTGTATTTGCATTGTCTTGTACTATTTTGTTGTTTTCACTTATTATTCTTTGATTAAACGAGGCATACTTGAAGTTTAACCAGAAGATGGCGCTGTGTTGTCGCTTATTCACCATCAAAGAGCGTATTTGAGTTGAAGTATGTAATGACAGAACTCGGCCGCTAGGGGCAGTCACGCACGATCACCATTCCTAAGAGGAAACGGAAATAAACAGAAAAATACAGCTATTTTCACCATTTCCAGTCGGGCGAGGTACCAAAGCTCCCCCTTATAAACGATTAATAGATATTTACCGCGGATTGTTCTTGGTAATAACAGGATTAACAACCGTCGGTCCTTGCGGGGGTTTACAAGAGTGAGTATAACGTTATGAAAGTAACGTAAAGATGTGCCCGCCTTGAGTGTTTTTCAAAGGCCGAAAAGGGCCGCACTATTGGTACAGCGTTATTACTATTCACCATTATATACGAAAAAAAAAACTAAAAATAAAAACAACCTTTGGAGACGTGTTGGAAATGTATAAGATGCCAGTTTTACTGAATTCGAAGTCTTGGGACATGTACTGAAAGTTGTTATATTTTTGTTTTATTTCATGCTAATGGTAGTACACTTTTCCTGTGTAAAAGTCTAAAAAAAATTTCAACCTAAAAAATTAAGTTTGTTTTATTTATTACCCTGAGTGTAAAATTGAAGTTGTGTACACGATTTAAAAGATCATGCTTATGAATGTATACTATCGTGGCGTTGCGTCCCAATGATATTTAGCTACGTAATTATTAATAAATTGTCGTTATAGTTTCTATGTTTAGCAGTGACGTGCGTAGGGGTTGAAGTGAAAAACAAAAAATAACATAAAAAAGTATTAAAGTTCCAATATCCGGTTAGAGTTGTGAATGGTGTAAATTAATGCGTTACTTATTGTTTACATAACCTTTGACGGAATTAAACTAATATTATTCTGTGCACGTTCCGTAGCACATCGATATGACGTTATACTTAGCTTCGCGTCCTCAAACGCAGCGAAATTCTGACTGTCTATTGGTCCAACGCTAGGAGGCAGCGCAGCCAATTGGGAGTGTGCGGTCCATGCTGTTAAGTGATTGGCTGTGTCCTGCCCGAAGGGCTCATCTGATTGGTCGCTTGGGCTTTGTGAACGCGCATTATTGGTTGCACGAGACGTCAGGCAGACGGGTTTCCTTCCTCTTCATGGGGAGCGTTTGCTTTTTTAATTCCAGTTCTTTAACGGGGCGCGGCCCAGTGAACAGAAGAGAAGATTATCATCAAATTTAATAAAAGAGCGTGTTTTATTCACAGGTTTCTCGGCGTGGTTTTTACGCGAGGATCGCGACGGGAGGGCCGAGAGAGGCAGGTGGAGATCGTTGTGTCTTCTTGGATCATCGCTACTGTGATCTCATTGTCTGGTCCACAACAGAGATATAAAACTGTATCTGGAGGCTTACGCTGCTTTTACCTTTCAAGATTGGGATCCCTTTGGTAGAACAATGGAGGCCATCGCCAAGTATGATTTCAAAGCTACGGCAGACGATGAGCTGAGTTTTAAACGTGGGGAAGTATTAAAGGTAAGGGATGCTTTTTAGGATTATCCTCAGTGTTTGATCACATTAATGAAGACGCTGGTGGCGTACTGGCTGTGTTTCAGTTTGTCAAGCAGTTATTAGATTCATGGTGTCAGGAGGTTTTGCCATATACACTTAGGTTTTTAAAATAACAAATGGCTTGTGAAGACAAGGGATGGTGTTTTATTAAAAATCATGCAGTTATATGAAACTGACAGTGGATTTTGTAGCATCAAACTACTAAACAGCCTTTGTTTTTGGGTTTAAACTAGATTTAACACCACAAATGTGCATTCCTTAAATGCACTTGCTTATTTTTTTTTTAGCTTAAATACATAATCGCTATGGAGCTCTGCTGTTCATATTGCCTTTAGTAGCCACATGTTCATTTTTATCCATTTACAGCTAATGCGGAAGACATAAGAAGTTTCAGGATGAAGGAAGGGGGAGGGGGGGCACACATGTTTGCAAAAGACCATGTCCAGAACACTTAGGCTAAGTTCATTTTCTCTCACTCGAATTGAAACTGGGGGTTGGAAGAATTGGGACACCCCTACACAGCTGTATTTGTCAGCCGAATCGTTCTTAATGATCGCTACTGCATCACTTCCAGCAGTTTTTATATTTTTTAAAACGTAATCAAATTAAAATTTGACACATAGTCTGTTTATTTTAGTCTGTTAATCTATTTTAGTCTATGCAATGCAAATGTTATTAGGCTAGAAATAATGCATAGTTCCTGTAAAACTGGTCTTTTTCTGACATATATGGATATGCACCAATATGAAATCTAACATAAAATGATGGGTCTCTTTAGGGGTGGCTCTAAAGTAATGATATCGGTAATTGTCGGAAGTTTGATGATAACGATATGATACGACATTGGACAACCAATAAGGGTTATAGCTTTACTGCCAAAGATCTTCAGCTCTATCTCCACACTCATCAATGCTAACCACAAAAAAAATTATGTTTGTTGATCCTTTTACCCTCTAGCTTTAAAGTTTACCCTCTACGATCTCTTAAAACAAACGGTCGAATACCCCTTCAATCAGGGCTTGGGCGATATGTGGATATTTGTTCGCCGACTATCAAAAGGGAGAGATATTTGATGGAAACAATGTGTTTTAATTATGGAAATAGATTGGGTTTTTTTTTTGTTGCAACCAAATGTCATTTGCAATAATCGTATCTTTGTAACGATCTCAAGAGAAAGCACCTGAAAGTATATGCTTTAAAAGACAGATGCAAAATACCCAGCTGCCAATATTTATTCTTTTTTTGAGAATCGTGGAAGATGGTTTATAACTCAGCTGAGTCTGTCACCTTGTGAATGGAGGCACGGTCTGTCCGTGTCTGAAATTAATATATTGTTTTTTTTTGCCACACAATTCACACAAGATTTTGTTAATGAATAAAAGTTGTAATTATTTGTTCACCATAAATATCAAGCAAATGATGTAATTAGGAATAAACAATCGTAACCAAAGGACTTATTTGTCGATTTTTATAGGTCCAGTGATGAAACGGTTCTACTTCCTCTTTGCATTCTTGCTGAAGTTTGGTATTGCTTAACTGTTTACACAAGTTCGCAATTCCCCTGTGCTTTTGTGTCTGAATGCTAATCCTAAACACAGCATCTGTTCATCCGTCCACTCCTCGCAGCTGTATGTTGCTGTCCAGATTATATAAAGCCGTCCTCTTTCGATGACTCGCATCGTATGAGACGTGCTGAGGAAAGAGCGTGTTCTTGAGTGCCGGAGATTTAAACACAAGTCCTAATCCTCCAGTTTGAACTTGTGGTGCATGCGTAAGCCTGCCGTAAGCATGTCGACAGCATCACTTAATGATCTGATTGCAGAGTCCTTCCGACGGGATGGCTCAGGCACTAAATTAACCAAGGAATTCGTGACTTTTTTTCATCTGGATTACGGGCTAGTTCTCTTCGGGGCTTTGTTAACCCTTCAGATTATAGCTTTTCTAATGCATGTAGTGCAGGGGTGGAATTATGAATAATGTAAGAGTCACATGGTTTGCTTGAAAGCAGCATGCATCAAGCAGAAGGGTACAAAAGTCTTTGCCTTCACAACTTGTGCACTTTCATTCCCCACACATCTTTGCAAACTGGCAGAATTCAACCACAATTAATGCACTTGACGTTCACGTGGTTTTTACATGAATAAACCAAATATTACTGTATTTGGGGTAACACTTGTGAACTGATTATCAACCACTTAATGATGAGATTTAAATTTTAATGAGCTTTGAATAAAAATAGAGGTGTATTAGATTTTAAAAGGTATAACTTATGCATTTTTAACTTATGCTCTGCAAATAAAACATTCAAAACTTAAGAAACACATGAGTTTTCCCTTAGAGCTGCTTTTAGTAACAGCAAGACTCGGCTTGGTTATGGCGTAGTGTTAGTGACTTGTTTTAGACATTTCTTGTGGTGGCCTTAAAATTTGGATAAAAGAATCTGGCAAAGGCAGAAATGTAAGTGTGAGTTTGAGCTGTAAATCCAGCGTACCCTACTCTTCAAAGGAGAACATCGTTCATAACATATGGCTTTGTTAGGGTGCCCCAATTCAAAGGAATGCATACTCACAGGCCACTTTATTAGGAACGCCCATCAAACTGCTCGTTAGCGCAATTTTAAAATCAGCCAATCTCAGGGCTGCAACTGAATTCATGTAGACAAGGTCAAGACAAACTAGTTCAGATCAAACCAACTTTCTTTTTTGTTGTTGCATGGGTGCTAGATGGGCTGGTCTGAGTATTTCAGAAAGTGCTAATCGACTGGGACCATCTCTAGGGTTTACAGAGAATGGTCAGGAAAAGGGAAAATATCCAGTCAGCAGTAGTTCTCTGGGATAGAAAAGCAATAGAAACTCAAGTAACCACTCGTTATGAACAAGGTCTAAGGCTAACAACAGGAAACTGTGTCTACAGTGTCGCACAGGTTCACCAAAATTGGCGAATAGAACATTTTGATTTCTCAGAATGTGGCGTCAACAATATGAAAGCATGGATCCATCCTGCCTTGTATCAACAGTTCAGGCTGGTGGTGGTAAAGTAGTGTGGTGGATATTTTCTTGCTCAACCAATTGAGCCGAGAGTCCCATTGCCTTTGAGTGTTGTTGCTGACCACTGTGTATCCATCCCATGATGACTACTTCCACCAGGATAATGCTCCATGTCATAAAGCGTGAATCATCTCAGTCTGGTTTCTTGAACATGACGATGAGTTCGCTGCTCCACAGTCACCAGATCTCAATCCAGTAGAGCATTTTTGGGTGGAACGGGAGATTTGCATCATAGATCAAATCAGCAGCAACTGCACGATTCTATCGTGTCGATATGGAGAAAACTCTCTGAGGAACGTTTCCAATACATTGGTGAATCTTTGCTAGACATTGTGAAGGCAAACTGTTATAGGAAAGTGTACCTAATAGAGTGGCCGGTGAGTGTATGTTTAACGCAGGGGTAAAATGGAACCAGACCTCACTTGTACTCAAGTTGTCGAGAATACCTCAAACCAAATGAAGATCCTTCTCCTTTTTCAGTTTCCAGTTAATGAGGAAGTGATTCTTCACATTTTGCACAAATATAACTCTTAATCAGCAAGAGTGATAAAAAAAAGACCCCAAAGCAAAAAGGCTAGCCCTCTGAAGACTCCACTGTCAGTAGTTTAGGCTACATCTTCAGTTGAAAATTGTGATTTGTGCTCCGCTTGTGTGGAAAGTTGGGGTTCTCTTCAGGGTTATTTTCCATTATTAAAGACGTCCATTGTGATTGCTGGTGAAAGGCATTCGAAATCTGGTTTGACATCAAAATCCTGAAAAGATGGGTCTGTTGAAAATGTTCTTGTTTCTGGGAATCGATGAAGAGTTTTATAGATTTCTATTAAAGGGGGTTGCTTGAAACTTGGGTAATCCATGTTTTTCAAACATTACGCTACTTTTGAGGCTTCAGTTTACAAAAGGTTCATTGATGCCAGTTTCTGTCTGTGAACACGAGTGGTAGAAGACTAAAACAGTAGTTAATAGATGTAGGAAATTACTTCTCTTAAATGAAATCTAGCCTGTTTTGCTGCAAACATGAGTGGTTTTCACTGGATAAAGCTCGTTTCAGTTGCTCAAACCAATCCAGGGATACTTCTGCTCTTTCCAGGCTTGTTGCAAAGTGCTGCTGGTAGCATTAATCTACCTGAAATATTGGATTAATTTTTGGTCCTGAAATGCAAATAGTGCTCTGAAAAGGTCTTTGATTGTTTCAAAATCTCAAACTGATTGAGAGCCATTTGAAAGTTATTTAATTCAAAACTTTAAATTGTTGGTGGATTTAGAGATTCAAATAAAATCACCAGAGTGAAACCAACATAGGGGGTCTTTAGAGAAGCACACAATAGTTGTTGTCACTATTAAATCATAAATGAAGATAAAGATGCCTGCTCATCTTGAATGGACAGCATTGACCTGCTTCTAGTCAACATTGATTGGCTGATGGCTGTCGCTGAAAGGCCAGGTCTCTTTCGCTTGACCTTTTACTCACTCTTAATTTCCTCTGCAGAGGCTGATTGAGCTGAATGGCTCTCTCGTCTTTGATGGGCTGAAAAGAGGTCGTAAAAACATTTGCTGAAGGGGTCAGAGTACTCGTCAGCCATGGATTTGCATCCCTTTATAGCCAGGAGCACGTCCAACAGGCCCTTTTTAGGCTTTCTGGTTGCTGTAACTAGCCACAGTGATACTTTTTAAAGACGTTCATGACACTTTTGGTGTTGGTATTTAAATCAATCTTCAGCTGTGCTTCATTTAGAGGATATGAATATTCACCTCTCATTAAAATAAAAGTTGTTTCAAATAAACCTATTATTAGTGCACCCTATTATTAATGTAGATGTGTATTTTAGTAATAAACTTAAGTAGGAGAGTTCCAGTCACTGGCATTTATATCAAAATCTGGATCCCATGTCTGCAAAACTAACATTTTAAATGAAATATTTCTATCAAAACATACAATATCCAGCCCTAGTATTTTTGAAAGTCGGTTGGGTGGAGATGCTATAGTTGGTCTTGAGGAACTGATAGAAGGTGGAGCTTTATTCTGCTTGGATTACATTTATGGTAAATACGCTATTTTGTGTTTGTAAATGTAATGTAAATTGTCTTGTGCTGTAACTCCCAGTTAGTAGATGGAACTCAATTAATCCAAGTGTCGAAGACCTCTGACTTTAGAGCCAGTGATAGTCCCTTCTTCTACCCTCAAGCTCAACTCTTGCTTGAACCCCTTTGTTACTTGTCGTTGAGCCAAGTTTACAAGCGCATAGTTTTAAATTTTTGACCTGCACTGTTTGGAGTGCGTGCATGAATAAAACCCATACACCCCATGTGTTATGGATACAATGGAATCATCAAAACTACCTCAAAAAGGAGCTAAAACTGCAATAAACCACAAAATACCAATATTTTTTGTCAGAAACAGAACCCCTCTCTGGGACAGGATCTGTCGTATGTGGGGTTTAAAATCTGATATGCAAATGAGACAGGGGTTGTCAAATCTAATTTTAGGTAAATACCAACAACATTATGTTGCACTGTGAACAGGCATCACTTCTTGACATCAATCCCTCTTGCGTGGAGTCTTGTTTCTGAAACATGCCCATTACTGTCCTGCTGGAGGTCAGTCTGTAGGCTCCTCATCCAAAGGAGCTGATAGCAGTCTTGATGCTGAGTTGTTGTCCATCTACAGACCCCTCAAGGTCTCCTGTTATACAGGAATAACCTCCTGGTATTACAGTACTGTGCGGAATAAAGGAAATCTCCATAGTGCACATTGATGGTCCATATTGGTTGGGTTGTAGACACTACGTCATGCCACATTTAGTGGTTCGGGCATTGAAAAATGCAAAAATAATCAACGATTTTCCTGAAAGAATGAGGATGGAAGTATAGCATCATTAGTCACCACCTGCAGATCCATTCCATCATGGTGGTTGCCTCAGATTTCCACCTGTTTTCTGTTTCATTCAGAAGTTGCTTTTTTTCTGAGGTTGATACCCCAGAAATGCGGTGGTCTTGGAACTGTTGTGTTCTCTTTATTGTTAAATCAATAATCATGAAAGAGAATGTATTATGTTTGGCTTTAATCGAAAAGCACGGGATGAACTCGTTTGAAATGGATCAAGGCGTACAGAGACAGTTGCAGGTTTACTAATGCGTGGTTGCAGATGCTGCAGCCAGGCTTTTTTAGCTTTCATTTCATTCCTCCGCACAGTTTCAGTTTCCCCCTGGTGAAGAAACACATGAGTCGTTTCAGCAGCGCCCTCTGTGTTTAACCTGGAACCACCTCATAAATCTGCCGCATGCCTTTTGAAGTGTGCTAATGTCTGTCATTTGGTTAGTTTGGTCTATTTGTTGGGGACATTTGCCTCAGGCTGTGGAAAAGACAGCAACAATCCAGGAAAGGATATTAAAGTTGACGGAATAATGATCTGATCTGATTTCCATTGACAACAGTAGGCTTCATTTGCCTTTATTTGATGTCCTGCTTCACCTCGGTTTCTTAGACTTTGGGATTGTGATCTTTTCCTAGGGAGGAGTCGGTATAGACATAATATTAAATGCCTCTGACTTCGACTTGTCTAGCTACAGTGTATTCGGTGTACACGTGTATTTACAATAAAACATCTCAAATCACTCTTGAGATTTGCATTGTGACTGTGGCTACAGGTTAAAGGCCTCTACACACTGAATTCAGCTTCACACGTATTTTCTGATGGCTTCTCAGCAGGATGCCGTATGCGCCAAGGAAATATGGATGCAGTGACGCTCTTGGACTTTAACAGATGCTCGCTGCGCCAAAAAGAGGAACAAAGAACAGCAAGAAGATGACGAAGACAGAGAAGAAATCAAAGAACATATAAAAAAAATGAATGATCGACCGATATTGATTTTTTATTACCGATACCAATTATTTGCATGTTTATGTGCCCGATAACCGATATTCATAACCGATATTTATTTACTATTATACTTCTGTTTTTGACACAATGATTACAACACCACTGAACTGAACAAATCGTTTTATTTATTACAATCACTCCCTCCTTGCATACAAATCAAAACTCTTACACAACAAAAAATAGAGGGGTTCACGAGACGAATGAGGAGCATATAGACAACAGAGAGAATTAAATTCAGCGCTTTTATTTACAACATGTGCTTATTCATGGCTGTATATTATTTAATCCAGGCAAAGTTACGTCTTTATTGTGACAGGATTTGACGGATTATTTTGCGTGACTCTGTGAGTTCGTCTTTATTTCTTAGAGCCAAGCTGCATAAATTACATATCAGTCATTTGCATCAATAGCTGTTATGGTAAATAAAGTTTACTAAATATAGCAAAGTTACGTCTTTATTGTGACAGGATTTGACGGATTATTGTGACTGTGAGTTTGTCTTTATTTGCCAAGCTGCATAAACTACATATCAGTCATTTATGTAACACATCTAATTTGTGCATTAATAGCTGTTATGTTAAATAAAGTTTACTAAATATAGCAAAGCAAGTAAGTATACTTTACCTGTGCACACAGTTGTTGTTCCCCTCAGACGCCGTGCTGCAATGGCGATCATGCACGTAATTCTCAAAACGCCCACAAGATGGCGCCGTTTATCGGTGAACCCGATATTACAAAACCGATAACCGATTATGGTAAAAGGCTTAAATATCGGTAAAACGATATATCGGTCGATCTCTAAAAAAAATGTGCTCCTCCTCTTTACGGCATCAAAAAAGCCAACTTCTCCTTGTAAAAATGTCACTTCGAAACTCTTTTCCGCTGGCACTACTCGTTTTAGTCCGATGTGTGATGTCCCATTGGCCCCCATGGTTTAATAGTCAGTTGGAGCACGAAACTTTGCAACGAAAATTCGGGTTGATGTTAAGAGGCCTTAAGACTCAACTGGTAGAATCGTCCTTTTTTGATGTTGTGTAAGTGAATGCACCTACTGACAACCTGCTGTGTATTTAGCAGCACTGTTTGAGTAATTTACATTTTACTTTTAATAGGGACTCTTTTATAACCCTAACCTTTGACTTCATCTCGATGTTCAAATTGGAAAATGACACTCCGATCCAACGGTGAGCTAAATACAGCAACTACCATTTAAACAATCGTCACCCAATCGTCAATCGTGATGTAGGAGTACTTGAATATAACAGATACTTTAAACTATAGGCGGTTCATAAAGTAACGTTATCGGTTCATGACAAGTTGTAAACCACCATTAGAAAGACTTTTCAAACCTGAAAGTCCCTTCAAAAATTACCGAGCCGAGTTCTTCAGTGCTTGAGCCTTTAACTAATAATATTTCTTGTCTTTTATCAATCAAAAAGTAAGTATTTACTTTTATCAGTATTTACGGTGGGGAATATTTTCTCTATTTATTTAGTTGTTGCAGCATATTTCATGCAGCATGGTTGCTATTTATTTTAAACTGACCTTTAAAATGTGAAGAAAACTCGTTCACGGGGTGAATAAAGTCCAGGAAATAAACCCTGGATCAACAGTTCCAAGCTCAAATGATCTGGTCAGATCCATTTCCATTAATTGTTTCGTAAAATAATAGTATTTATTGAGTGTTGCAAAAAATTGTGTTTTCAACATTTCTTTATACCATTGCTCCTCACATTTTCATTCTGGTTATAACGCTCCCGGCTTTTCTTGGCTTCCCAGTTTTGTATTTGTTTTTGGAAAATGGTGCTTTCTGTGGCATTGGCGGTTTCATACCAAACATGCTCAGCTTTGTGTTGTGTAAACTCTTAGGTTGATTGCTTGCTCAGCAACAGCTCGATGGTTTTATCTTGATTATATCTGTGGTCGATGCATGGGCTCTTCAGAAAGACGGTGAAGCTTGGGCCTTGTGACCTTCTTTAGTTTAAATGCCTTTAAATCCTCTTCGCTGCCGTGTGAGGTGGTGCCTTGGCTTCTTCAAGTCAACGTTTGTTGGTTTGATGCTATTTTAAATTAATGTGCTTGGCTTTTTGAGATGAAACACTTGAGGTTTTCCTACAGTTGGTAGATGTCTCAGCTCAGCTGCAGCCTTTGTAAGATTCCAGTAGTTTGAATATTTGTGTTTTGGTGATCGTTGTAGCTAAAGTGCAGACAAAATACGCATATATTAAAGGATGGTGCGCAAGCTTTTTCTAATTAAATGATTTGAAACATTTTCTATGAGATGCTGTACTACAAAGTACAAGATTTGTTCATTTGCACAATCCCAATTATAGTCTTAGGAGAAAAGCCACACTTAAGACTACAAAATTATAATGAACAGGCTTCAATCACAGGTGAATCTGAACGTTTACGAAGTGTCCAGCAGACAGGTGACCATAAAAGAGCATTAGTTTACAAAGAAAAGCCCCTCCCATTTTATACTGACATCAATGGTTCCCTATGGAAGAAAAATGTCACAAAAGCTGAGAAAGGAAATCATTTCTTAACATAAAAAAGCGAGAGATACAAGATCAAACAAAATATCCAAAAAATCTTTTATCCAAAAATTGAAGAAAGATGGAAGTGCAAACATTTTACAGAGATGTCCAGGCCATCCACGGAAGTAACGTCTAGACAGGAGCGTCTTGAAGAAAATCTCCTGCAAAAGTTCACTGCAGTTATCTAAGCAATAGAAACCATTTCCCGTGACGCCATATGGCACACACTGCAGAGGAATGGTGTGCATCGTTCATAAAAGAAGCTCCTCCTAAAACCCATCCACAAAAAAAGCACTTGCTGAAGAATATGAAGACCACTGGGACTCTAGAGATCAGTGTTTTTGAAACGAATGGTTTTAATACCGTATGGTGTCGTAAAGGTGAGTATTTCAAATGGACTTATGGAGTTAAATAAGTGTGAATAGAATGGAAATGATTCTCTTTGTTCCTCTGATTACATTTGTACAGATTTATTCTGAGCACTGTGTATGTGTTTATATATATGTTCTGCTTTACAATTGTAATAATATATGTTTTTACAGGACCATGTTTGTTTGTGTTGGGATATTTTGTCAGGTATGAAATTAGAACATTTATAAGGTGCAGAATGCTCTGAAATGCCCCAACACAAGACGGTTCATCACCTATTACTGCTAATCTTCTCAGAAGGAAAGTGTCTCTAACTGGAAACCATCATGGGCTGTTAGTTTTATCTGTATCATCGTCTGGGTTTCCTCACTTCCCTTTACAATGTTCTTAGACGTAATAAAAGGAACTGGAAAGTCGACTCTTTCGGCTTAATGGAAGTTCTGAATCTTTCTGCTGAAAGTCTGGATGGCTTTTAAACTATTCATTGCGGACTGCGAGAGAAGGACGGCAGATAAGGAAAATAAGTAGCTTTGGATTGAGGCTCGGTTTAATGTTTGAAGAAACTTGAGCAGATCAAATATTAATGTGCTCGTCTATAAGAAGATTTAATGCGGCCATCTCGGTCCATTTGTGTAAAAATAGCCCATTTTGGGTCGAGTTTTGTTAATTGTCTATTTTTTTTATTCTTTAAACCTAAAGTGAGTTTGTTTCAAACAATATCACAGTAGTTTGCGTCATCTCATGTATCAGGAAGCGCTGACCACAAATCTTTAGGGAAGCAGCTATCAATTATTTATCGATTAATGTACTTGAATGTATATCACAAAGGGCTTATGTGTCATATATTTCTCTCTAAATATTTAGAGACCTTTCATTGCAATGTAAGATACAAACAAAGGCCACTACCAGAGCCTTCTTTGGATGGTTGGTGTGCATCCTGCTGCCCTCGTTGTTCTTTTTCTATCAATCACTTCCTGTTTTGGGCATTCTGGGAAACACCAGCTTAACTAACTTCATGCAATACCACTCTGCATGGTGACATCAGCATGAAAGCGCACAGCCGCTACTTTGTTCTCACTTCCTGTTGGTTAGAGCTTCACCCCCAGCAGTTTCCTGTCTCCACAGAGCTGCGGCGGAGTTTTCGACAAACACTTGAACAAGTTTGAAATCAGTTCTCAAACGTGTGCTTCCCTGCTTCACATGCTCCAAACAGCTGCTAGCAGGTTATTTCCAGTAGGTTTTCTGTCGCGATTCTATCCATGAATTAGAAATTAATGTAATTAAAGAAACCAAATTAAAGTAGAAATATGACTAGGTTTTTTTTCCTAGATTAAAAGTTCTTTTTTGTTTCAGACTGGAAAAATGCAGATTTTTCATTAAAAGGGTCTTTAGAAGCCTTTTTGTACACATGGAAACCAATGTTATATCATAAAGTGAACTTTCACCTCTCACCAGAAAATGTAGACGAGGATTAGATGGTTAAATAAGAAGCTTATTTTTATCTAGTATTACTTTTAATACAGGCTTCTATCGTTCTCCATATCTCATTGTTTACATATGATCTGGTATTACACAGAGGAGGAAGGGCAATGTGAGGGGGAGGGCAAAAGGCCATGTGTAATGCCGAAATGTTCATTATTGACGTGAAATGCTTCAAAATAAAAATTTTCCCCAAAAAAAGTACCAATATCACTCAGTCCTGATGATCGTTCAAAAGTAGGCGGAAGGTTGTTTTAAGGAACTTGATTCGGGCTGAACGATTTTAAGAATACATTGAAACATGACACCCCCCCCCACCCCACCCAAGTCAAGTTTCAGTTCACATGAGCATTTGCAAAGATCACAGAAACTTACATCATACCATTCACAAACCAGATTCCGAAACTCTAATGCAAGAATAAAAAGCTAAAGTCAAGAACTGTTTTCAAATGTAGTCCTATTCATTTACAACAAACATGCTGTCAGTAGTCTTCATTGATTACAACAGTTATTATAGAATAGAATGTACTTTATTACTCCCTTTGAGGGTCCCTCTGGGAAATTTGCGTACCAGCAGCAATACAACACCAACAGTAAGAGTTAAGTAGAATAAAAAGGAATATAGTGCAGTAAATGTAAAGGAATTATGTACAAAATTTGCACAGCAGCATAAATGGTTTGGTAATATAGTGCAGTAAATGTAAACAAACATTGCACAGCAGCATAAATGATCGCTAAATTATTGCACATGTTTTGTATCGGACAGGCTGTACTCCACTCTCCTGCCAAAAGCAGAGTTGTAAAGTTTGATGGACAAAGGAGTCTCTGAGTCTGTTGGTCCTGCTCTTGAGGAGGAGCAGCCTGTGACTCTTCAGGCTCCTCTGAGCGCTGATGACAGTGTGCCGAGGATGACTGGCATCATCCACGATAGCCAGAAGTTTTCTTAGTGTTCTCTTCTCCAAAATGTCACCAGGGAGTCCAGCTTCATGCCAACCACTGAGCAGGCCCGCCTGATAAGTTTGTCCAGCCTGTTAGGACAACTTTTGTTTATGTCACAGGAGTTTCCTGCAGATGTTGAAGGCTCTTAGTCTTCGCAGGAAGTACAGATGGCTCTGGGCCTTCTCTGTACAGCATTTCCAGTCCAGCTTGTTGTCCAGCCACAACCCGAGGTACTTGTAGTTGCCTACAATCTCCACCTCATCGTCCCTGGTGGTCACTGGAGGTAGCTGTGGGCTGGACTTCCTGAAGTCGATGACCAGCTCCTTAGTCTTTGAGGTGTTAAGCTGGAGATGGTTCACCTGACTCCAGGTGACAAAGTCGCTGAATACACTTCTGTACTCATCCTCTCCTTCATCCCTGATACACCCCACGATAGCAATCTTCTGGATGTGACAGTTCTGAGTTGTAGCAGAAGTCTAAGGTGCAAAGGGTGAAGAGGAGGGGGCCCAGCACCGCCCCCTGGGGAGCTCCGGTGCTGCTGATTACAGTGTCTGATGTGGTGTCCTCTAACCTGACATACTGCGGTCTCTTCGTGAGGTAGTCAGCAATCCAGGACACCAAATAGTGGTCCACTGACATCTCCCTCGGTTTGTCCAATAGCAGCAGGGGCTGGTATAACTGAAAGTGATAGAACCATCTGTGCCTTAACTTTAAGGAAACTTTTCTCATTTACAAAATTCACATCGAGCACCAAAATATTGCATTCCTGTAAAAAAAATACAGCATTGCAAACAGTGAACAGCTTTTTAAAGCAAAGAAATTCAACCCTGTATTAAGAAATAGTTAAGAAAAACAACCACATATCAGTAGTTGTGGCATAATACTCCACATTTTGGGATGCCAATCCGATTCAGCGTGTGTTTATCCACTTGGATGGGTTAAATGCAGAGCACAGATTCCTTTCACTTTGTAAGGCACATCAGACTAATCAGTTAAAGATGCCAAGTCTGTCCTTTTCAAGCACGCTGTGCCAGTCTCCAAGCGTTCTGTTCCATCCAATCGGAAAGCAGTCGAGGAAACGCATACGGTGAAGTTTTTGACCAATGAGTGTGTGAACAAGGTGTGTGTGAGTCCACGCTCTGGGTTTGTTCTCAAAGCTCATTAAAGCTGCCGACTAAATCAGGGATTAGCGTGAGCCGTCACTTCTTGATCGCTTGGGCTTGTTAGGAGTGCCCCGACCGATGCGTGTGTGTGTCTATCAGGATCTGTCAGTAACTGTGATCAGCTTATGTAAGCGCTCAATCCATCATCTATAATTCACACTGGGGCGAGCAGAAAGTCTCACTCCACACGTCTGAGCTAAGCCTCTGACGGGAGATGAACAGATTAGAGTTGGGCTCAGCTTATATACATTATGTCTCATGTGAGAATAACCTCTGGCTTCACAAGGGACACCTTAACGACATTTTTATGTAAATGTAGTCAAGATTTCAGCGTACCGTTCAAAAGCTGGCAATATGGGAAGTTTTCTGTGGTCTGATCTTCGTCGAAGGTGTTGACAAACTTTAAACAAAAATGAACGAAACTTCTCCTTTATCTTTAACCCTATTATAATTCTAGTGTAATTATAACAGTTTGCTTGTTATTTTGTCTTTTTTTAATTCGTTGTCAGAAAAAGTTGTTTTTATACATTTTTCTTTTTACCTGTTTTTCTTTTCAGATGATATCAAACTTTCTAAGTCTAGCAAATATTTGTTAACATTGTTTTAAATGCTCAGAACACTGTAATAACAAGAAATAAAAAAATGGATTTGAAATTTCATCAAGTTTCTCTTCAAAAACAACTTTAACAGTTTTGTTTAAGGAGGGCTTTCTGTGTCCATTTCACAGGTTGTTTAAATTACAAAATTCAAAGTTTCCCCTTCATCAGAAGAATCTAAGTATAAATAAATATAAAGATTAGATTTGTTCAAAAGAAACCCTTGTGTTTCTGTACAAAAATAACAAAGGATAAGATAAAAACAATAAATGAAGCAAACAATAAATGTTGCTGAATTCAAGAGAATGAGCAGTAATAAAGCAATATTATATAATGTCAATTAGAAATATTTAAAAACATTATTGTTATAAAGCTAGCAATATTCCCTGTGTTTAAAAACTTTTATTACTTTCTGCTGCTGACCATCCTCTTCCACAAAACTCTCAGGGGCTCTCTCAGGATTTTGTCGCTGAAATCGAACAGTAAGTGTGCCAAAACAGTGGAAGAAGGCGAAGAAAACACACTTTGGCGTAGAGCTGTGCCACAAAAATCTATTCACGATTTAAATGATTATTTTTACCCCCTTTTTAAAATGAATCTGCAGATAACAAAGAAAATGTTCAAAAGACGCTATTAACTTTGATGATAACAATGTTAATAATAATATTACATGTGTACAGTTATTTTATTGATAAAGGTGTCCTCAAGTTTACTTTCGTGTGGTTCAGGATGGTTCAGTTTTGTGGAAGAAAAACTGTGTCATACGGCGAAAAATACTGTATATATAAGATTTACAATGAAATCTGAGCTAAAACCCAGCTAAAGTATTGCTTTCCACAACATTCCCACCCCTGGCACACACACAATGCCTTCATTACCATAATGAACGTAATATCAGTCGAAAGAGCTGTTTCTCAGCCTTCAGTAATAACCTCTATCATGTGCTTCCGGTAGCTATGGATCAGACCTGCACATCTGAGGAGGATTTCAAGCCAATTCTTTGCTGGCGGAACTGTTTGGGCTCTGTAATATTGTTCAGATTTCTCAAGAGTATGGCCATCTTGAAGTCATTTCACATCATCTCTGTTGGGTTGAGGTCTGAGGTTCGGTATTGTTGAGCAATTCTTTTGTGGACTTGCTCTGGTGCTTTTTGGGTCATTGTCTTGTTGAAGCACCATCTTCTGCACAGTTCTTGCATTATCCTGATGAATTGTCTGATCGTACTTTCAAAGATTATCTTGGGTACTTGGGTACTTTCAAAGATTGCAAGCATGACACTCCCTCCAACATGTTTAACACTGAGAATGATCTCGTGCCATGCTCCCTTTATTCCAGATGTATTGCTGTGTGTGTTTCCGAACATTTCGACACATCAGTGCCCTTTTGCAATGGTCTTTCTTTCTGTGGTTCCTCTGCGTGCTCAGTTTTACATATTGTAGACCTGATTTCAAATCATTGGTGGCCGTTTTGTCTCTGATGATTCTGTGTTGTGACCCCACAACGAAGGAACTGTGCTCCCGCTTAGAGTAGCAGAAAGATGTGACTCGATCAGCCTGAAGGAAACTGCTGATTGGCTATGTATAATCAAGAGGAGAGCATTCCCTTCATTCCTGTTCATTCAGCCTTTAGCATCTCTCTCTGAATAATTCCATCGGCGCAACAGAAATAGCCTAGCGCACTAATCCAACCATCTGATGGCAGGGCAGGGCAGGGAAAGGCTGGTAATTGCTATAATGCATGGCATCATGACCTTGCCCTCTTCATCTGTTGGCGTAATTACACCGGGCGACATCACGTCCAACCCCTCCTGGGGCACCATCAGCAATAATGAATCTTAACTTCTGTAATGGGTAAGACCTGGAAAAGCAGGCATGATGGTGCAGCAAGCTAAACCTCTCATCCTCAAGTCTGACTTTTGGTATTTGTAAAAAAAAAAACCGAATGCTTTAAGTGATTATTCGTCTCCCGTTTGCTATTCTAACAAACCAACACTTAAGTAGGAAGTTAGTCCCAACAAGTAAACGAATAATAGTGCAAAGAAAATCACAACTTTTCTTTTCACCATGGTTCTAGCACATACTACATACATTGAGACGTTCCTCCTTTGCCAAGGCATGATAAACATTCTACTGAGAGACCCAGGGAACATCTGAATAGATTCTAAAATACTAAACTGAACTTGTCACTGGTCGAAATAACAAAAAAAAAAGGGGGGCTGTTCCTTTAAAACTGTCCCTCACTGCTTCTAGGTCAGTGCAAACAAGTTCGTTTGAACACAGAATTACTGAAGTCTTGTAATCATCGCTGTTTATTTAATCCTCGCATCTCAGCGTGCGTCGGCTGTTTTGAATTAAGTAAGGATCACGTAACCCGCCATTTGTATCATTTTAATTCTAAATATAATGTGTGGGTTAAAGGTTAGGTTTTCATTTTTGGTTTTAAACAGACATTACAAGAGTTTTGATTGCTCATTTGCAAGGTACTTCAGATTCATATGTGCGAAAATGTGTGATCGTCCTTTCAGATCAGTGCCATCTAGAGGTGAAAAGAAGCAATACCCCATGTCAGTACAAGACCTCTGAGATGGATTGTGTTTTGCTAACTTCTGGCACTAAAAAGCACAATGGAACTTAAAAATGCTTGAAATTTATACTATTTTCACATTGTTTTAACATTGTCTTTATTATTTATAAATTTTAATTTTGTCTCGTCACTTTTTTATTTTTGTTATAAAACATAGAAACGATTGTTCTCAATTTTTGCAGTTAAAAAGAACTAGATTTTTTTTAATTCAAGGTTGTGGATTTATTGCGTAATGTAATTTAAAAAGGATTAAAATGAAATGAAAATAAAAAAATGTCAAAAGGCTCAGAGTTCTAAGGGTTAAAGCAACAGAACACCATTTATTACTAAAGAGTTTTTTAAAACATTTAGCTGAAATTATTATATTCTGCAGCTGAAATGAAATATTAATTAAAGCACTGTTTGAATAAGGAAAACCGTAGTTAATAAAGCATTTTTGGATATTTGATCAGGACTTAGTTTAGTGTAATTGTCAGAATTTTTGATTGTGTATTTGGAACAACCTTTGCCAACTTCTATCTTTCTTTTTGTACGATTCTATTTGAGTGGATGTGATTTAATGATTATTTTATAGTTTTCCAATTTCTTTATTTTTAATAACACACCGTGATTATATTGGAAAATGCGTTTAATTTAAAAAAAGTTACACGATTAATAAGTTTCACCTTTGGCTTCTTATCAATCATTGTTTTTTGTGTTTCAATTGTGACGAGCACCAACTTTTATTTCAGGCAAAACGCAACAAATCCATTCCACCGAAAATGCGCTTTTCAGGCGATCACTTACAATTATGATGGCAGCACACTAAGGTTTTTAGTTTTCATGCACACTCTTTCTTGGAGAAGAATCTTTTTCCCAATGTAACGTCTACAAATAAATAGTGTTTTGGAACCATAACCTTCATTTTAATATTCATTTTTGCCAGTCAGATTTTGTGCCTTTTTTGTACATTTTGTTTTGCTATTGTACTGTTCATATAAACAATTGGGGATGGCTTCCATTCTCTCCCATCACTCTCGAGAGCAAGACCTGTTGCCTGTACAGTGGCTGTGGTCCAGCGGGTCATAATCAGAGACTGACACCGGCGTGCACACTGCGGTCTTTGTGACTGAAAGCAGCCTTGTGTGTACGGCACATCAGCAGTGTGTTTGCTCTGAGTCTACAGCTCCATTCATAACAGCCCATCAACCCCTGGCCTTTTTTATACTGCCAGATTACAGTAGCCCTCTTGTATTTACAGCTCCACTTTTACAGATATAGAATAAATGCTGTACATTTTAACGTGCACGAGTTGCTGATTTGTATTTTTATCAATAGTTTCAGTCACTTAATTAAAAAATGTTTTTTACATTTTTGTGATTTCATGCAACACCTAGTGGTGAAAAGTTGCATATTTTTGTGTTTTTGGGTGGAGCAAGTTTGTGGAGATGCCCTTGTTGGGTTAAGCCCCGCCCACTGAACATGAAGCCCCAATCCATAACCCTGTTTAGCATAGACGTGACATCATGATTCCACGTTCAGCGGGTGGGGCTTAACCCGTCTGCAGTCAGGGGTACTACAGTTTTTACATTTATTTTTTTGATGGGACAGTTGAAGTTGACGGGTAATGAAGTTGTAGAGGGGAAGGGGGTGCGGGACCGCACGCTTAGGACTCAAACCATTTAGGACCCCAAATTTATTTTTTTGCATAATAGCTTTTTTTTTAACTTCACCATTTTATATTTCAATTTTAGGTAATATATACAACAAAACAATTCTGCTATTACTTTCATTCATTATTTTCCTTCTGTCGTAGCATCACAGGGATGTTTGTGTTTTTATTCCAGTGGATTTTATCTTATGAGCCATTCACCAGATTAAACCACACATGCAGATAATCTTCATGCGCTCCCAGTCGATGAGCACTTCCCCCTTGACCCTTTTCTGATGACATCACAGCAGAATCAGTGCATCATTCTAAATGTTCATCAGCAGCTGAGGTTGCCTGCAGTGCATTGTGGGTTACTGCAGAAGGGCACGGCAGCTGTGGGTGAGATTAACTCTGCCACGTGAAACCAAAGCACCATCACTTTTGAGTCTGATTAAAAACTGACAATGGAGCATGTTCTTGTGTCGCCGCTGGTGACACTGGAAATAAAGGAAATTGTTTGCTTCCTTTTGAGATAAACGTGAGGCCTGTTGTATAATGGTTGCTCAGAACATGTCTTTCTGTGGATCCGGCTGAAGTAACTTTCTGAGTGACAACCATCATAAATAGTTTGATATGCTGTTGATACAAGCAAGATGCTTGTTTCACCTTCAACCTTGTGTTCAGGAAAGATGGAGCAGAACGGCAGCATTCTATACTTCGATACTTCACTGTGACCTCACGCAAGAGCTTGGGTGTAGGTCAATCTCCAATTAGATGAGGTTGTAAAAGCTGGTTAAATTGGACACAGTGATGCTTTTCTCTGAATGGTGTAGGAACGAAAATACAGCAACTTCCTGTTGGTTGCTGACTGGTCAGTTGTTGAACTCACTGATTGGCACTTAGTATACAGTGTACTCCTAAAACAAAAGTGGTACATAAACCATTTTCCCGTTTGTCTTTTATATCGTTTTAGCTGCGTCTTATATGTCCAATCACAGCAGCTGTAGCCCAGCGGAGTGGGACCTTCAAACCGACTTGTCAACAACCAATCGTGTTTCGTTTCGTGAAGTGGGAACGTCACTACAGCAACTAAACATCTGTTTTTAACTCTAATAACTGCCTTAAATAAAACTCCTGGACATTTTTTTAGAGGATTCACATACTTTTGTGATCCAGTGTTTAATTGTTCTTAACGATTGCTTATTTTCAGATCTAACGATGGATGAATCTTTCGCACTTTGTTTGCTAGCGCCAGTCAGATGTCGACTTCAGGATTATCAGAGTGTGTATATTGGAAGTTTTGAGGATTGCAGTTTTTTTTTTTTTGTTGCAGTTCTCTATTTGAAATTTGACTGTGACTTTTCCGGATCTCGGACTCAATGAAAGTTGACTTTTCAAGTTTATATTATATGGAATTAATTTTGTGCCAAAAAGACGAACGTAATTTCAACTAAAACGAACAAAAATGTATTGATTATAAAGAGAAAAAAAATCAAGTTATTATCATAAAAATCTGTTTGTGCCAGAATGACGAACATCACTTTTAGAAATGAAAACTGAGATGAAAAAGATGAAAATGAAACTGGCAAAGAATGGGTTGTATTTAAAATCAATGTCAATTTTTATGATAATTACTTTTTTTTATTATTATTATTATTATTATTACGTTTCTCCTTTTTGGCACAAAATTAATTCCATAGTATTAGAGTACACCTTCTATAGTTTATATTTTTTATGTATATTTATAGTTTCTTGTATATTTTCGGAGATGCGCACCAAGGTACGACTTTATCGTTAGGGAGGCAGTATTCTCGTATATACAATAAGCTTGACTTCCCAAATCCAGGGTTTCTGATAATAATAATGAATGAATGCTCAACTGTACCCCTTTTTTCTGCTTGTTTAATATTAACGATGAAATGAGAACTGGGCGTGGTGCTGGAGGGATGAGCAACTGGTAGGCTTTAGTGGTTGGACTTCTCAGGGAAATATGTACTTATTATCTGGCATGACTTCGTTTTATTTAATAGTTCTCCTGATGGCGTCTTCTCTCTGAGGGGTGTTTCATACTCACCAAGAAATACCGTTTCGATGTCTTCTGGGAAATTCGCCTTAGGGGGTGAGCGTACGCGTGTCTTTTAGTCTCAGGTGATTAAGAGAGAAACCTTTAAGGACAGAAGACCTCAAACAAACGCCATCACATGCTTTTAGAGAGGAGCAGCGCTGAAGCAGCTCGGAGGTTAATGGCAGTTACGCAGGAAGCTGTTTTGTATAGTTCCCATGATGCGCTTTAAGACTGCTTTTCTTTTCTTCAATGCTCCCTCTCACACAAGAATTGAGGCCACTTCCCCTGAAGCCACTTTTTTGTTGCGATCATGAAAATTAGCTTTGAAGTTCAGGGTGTTGCGCACCAATATGTACGACGCAAGAGGAAAAATTATCATAAAAAAGTATCATCCCACTGGATTAAAACGGTGCATACTTTGGTCCCAAAGACCGGTTTTTACTCACCTTCGAAAGAATACCAGAGTGGTGGTGAGTCCTCAGGTGCCACAGTGTTCAGGGAATTTATTCTTGATTTTATTTTTCAAAACACCGTATTTTCTTCATGCTTTTAAATATCCAAGTATTTTGGCCATACATATGTTTAGGTAATTGTAACAAAAGATAACCCCAAAGCCAAATTCAGAATGTTTTTGGGCTTTTAATCCATAGTATTGAAATTTATAGAATTAATTATAGTATATTGGAGTAATAATTACATTGTGAACACTTTATAATTTTGCATAATTCTATAAGCATGCATCGTTGTATTTAATATTCCTTTGAAGTCTCTGCACGCACTCGTGACACACCGTGTGTTTTGAATTAAGTAGGAATGATTTCACATATAATGTGTAGGTTTCAAAAATGTTATTAGTTTTATATTTTTTGTGTTTTAAACAAACACAATGTTCAAGGTAATTCAAATCGAAATGAGATCAAATGTGTGATCGTCCTTCAGTTTGGTTTTACAGACCCCAAATCAGTGCCATATAGTGGTGAAAAGAAGGGATAGCCCCTGGAAGTACAAGACTTGTGATATGGCTAGTGCTTTTCAAAATTCTTGCACAAAACAAAGGACAATGGCACAAAAAAAGTTGAGGTTCGTGATCTCTTTTAACTTGCAACTCGATATCTTGACTGATCTCTTCGTTTGGGTTATGTGTCACCGTTATCGGGGCTTCACAAAAGAACGATGCTCTCTCCCCCAGAGTGCAGCGTCTCCCCGGCTCGACACACTCAGGTTTGTGTTGAGCGCTCGCTAGTTTACATCATGATCAGTTTATTATCAGTTTCGTTGTTGTTGTGACCACAGCAGTCGTATGTTTCGTTTACTGCTCACCTTTTTCGTTGATCTAAGTCCCTTTTGTAACATTCAGCTTCAGTTTAGACTATTTTAGAACATGATAGGGGCTGGTTTAGTTGATGTGCAGTGGTACGGCTTGCGTTTGTGTTGTGTGAACTTGTTTGCTTTCAGAAGCACTCGTTTTATTGTTCATTTATTTTGTGAATTACATAATTAAATAGTTGTTTGTGACCAGGTCGTTGTATCAAGTGTATATCCTTGTGTTTTCTTGAAACGCATTGTTCGTTTATTTTGTACAAAGAGTATTTGAGTTGTGCTTAATCCTCTTTGTAATGGTGTATAGTTAATAAATTGTAGTGTTTAGAGTTGTGTGGATTTGAATGAATTTGCTTCATTTGTACTTCCTCAACGTCCGGTCCACGAGCTCATCGAATCTTGCGAGCTAGGGGTCGTAGCACAGGCTTATCAAAAGAGTTAAAGTAGATTAAATACCATGTTGCGTCACTGTTAATAATCTTTTGCTTGATTCACAGGTTTTAAATGAAGAGTGTGACCAGAACTGGTACAAGGCAGAACTAAACGGCAAAGACGGTTTCATTCCTAAAAACTACATTGAGATGAAAGCGCATCCGTAAGTAAAGACTCGCAGCTTTATTCTGTTCATTGCTAATAAGCGAGAGAGTTAAAACAAATAAGAATTAGACCAAAATCTTTCATTTAATATTATTACAAAAAATCGTTATTTTGGATGGACTCATGTCAGAAGTAACTGAAGAAAATGCACAAAATCTTTTGAAACTTTTTTTTAATTCACTTAGTTTTTAAAATATGAACACCAACAATCTGGATTATAATGTGTTTATTGGGTACGCAGCTTTTGGATTGGCTTTTACTGGTTTTCTACACACGCATTACTCTTTCGTATAGTGTTTGGCATTTTTAAATGTGGTTTTTGCAGACTGACTTTCCAAAAATATCTCTGCTCTCTGATTGGCCAATATTTTGCATATTCATGTGGGTCTGTTTCAAGTCGTGCCTTTTTTGCAGATAAGTTGAGCATGATAAACTTTTGTCTTCATAAAAGGTTCTAAAAAAAGTATAAAAGTTTATATAGCATTAATGAATTCACAGATAATTTCAATAATGTTCAGCCATTTTTATTGTTGCTGTTTTGCGGTAATTGATATGCAAATGAGATGGCCAACACCCTTGTAGGTTTTAAAGGGTTAAGGTTTGGATTACATCCAGAAACTTCTGTTTTAAGATGCATTGTGGTCGAATTGGTTGATTTTTGTGCTTGGTCATATCATGTTCATATATTAAGGTACCTAAACTATTCTTCACAGCCAAACATTTCAGATCTTGTTCTTTTAAAAATGTAAAAAGCCAGTTTTCAATATCAAAGGTTTATGGATGTGTCACTTATCAGGAGAGCTATGTAAATGCCCTTCCATGTGTCTGAGCTTAAAGAGAAAGTGACGCAGTGAGGACGTGATTGAGTGGAATGTGCCCCCCAGCACTTTAATTCTACTTCCTGATCACATGATCATTGTGTTGCGTGTGCTGCACTCATGAAAGCAAGCCGAGGCAGAGATTATACAGGTACAGAGAAGACGATCTGTGGCTTTATTCCAAGCCTTATGTAATCAAGCCTCTGGGGGCATAAAAGAAGCATTTGGGATGATCTGCTTTTTATGATGACTAGCTAAAATACGTAAAGGTCTTGCACTAATGGAACCTCCTGGAATGAATGAGTTTTGTGCAAATATTTCTTACGCTTTCTAACAGTTTTTGGTGCTTTAAGTATCAAACATCTAAACTACTATTTTCTTTGTTCTTTTAATTGTTGTGTGTTTATGATGTTTTTATGGGCCATGAACTGTACATTTTTATTCTTCCTTTTTACATTTCATGGATATCAAGTTTTTACATGAAAAAAACTATTATTTTAAAATGTTTTTTTGCAGCCTGATTTTCCAAAAATATCTCAAACTCTGCTCTCCGATTGGCCAATATTTGCATATTCATGTGGGCTGTTTCAAGTCATGTCTGGCATTTTCTGCTTATAAGTTGAGCCTAATAAACTGTCTTTTTTTTCTTCATAAAAGGCTCTAAAAAATAATAAATTGCGAGACAGATTATTGGTTTTAAATAGCATTAATGAATTCACAGATAATTTCAATGATATTCTGTAAATGAAGCCGTATCTCTGGGGCTTGTTTTAGTCAAAAAGAGAGATAAAAATAATAAAAACTAGTGTTAAAAACCAGAATATGTTGAGTTTATGTTACCAGTGAACTAGTGAAAGAGTGAGGAAAAATACAATAATTTCCTCCATTTGAATAATGTTTGGTTAAAACTAAGTATTTATTTCTATTTTATCTGGACTGATTTGACTGTTTGGAACCATTATTTGTGTACGGTTTGGTAACTTCCGGTCTATCATGAAGGTTTACTGAGGAACTTTCTTTCTCCATGTCATGTAATTCTTAATGAATGTCTAGCAACTCTTTCCACTTTGTTTGTTTTAGGTGGTTCTTTGGCAGAATTCCTAGAGCCAGAGCCGAGGAGATTCTTAACAAACAGAGGCACGATGGAGCCTTCCTCATCAGAGAGAGCGAGAGCGCTCCTGGAGACTTCTCACTGTCTGTCAAGTGAGTCGATATGAATCTGTATGTAAAATACGCAAAACAAATAATCTCTATATACTACATTCAGAATCTCTGGCACCCACAGGAAATCTAACTAAATGATCAACGTTAAACCGGTATATAACAATAAGTATACGCCAATTTCTATAGCCTCGTGCAACAAACTAAACAAAATTCCACAAAGTCACTTTGTATGATTTAAATGATTCATTTCAGTTCTGTTGCTTGAAATACAGTTTTCTTAGATTCATTCACCTGCTTCTACTTGTTAAATACAAAAGACACTTGTCCTCCACACACTCACTCACTTAAACTTCGGCACCAAGAGCAAGAACAAAAAGCTGTCTATGGACACCAGGGACAAAACTGTAAACCTGGACGCGGTTGAGATGGCCTACATGACAATAGCACTTTGAAAAGCAAATAACTGATTGTGTGATTATTACAAAATGGAAAAGTGAGGGATAAGCCAAGAATGAGCTGCACCCGTACCCCATTGCCTTGCCTACCAATGTGTTTTGAAACGCACCAAAAATAGGAAGTGTAAAAATGAAAACGCACTTACCAAGATCAAAATATTTTGGTTGGTTTCTGCCGTTTATTTATTTTATTTATTTTTTTAAACAAAAAAAAATCTATTTTTTGAAATCTGTAATTAATGCAACATGTTTCTCACAGTTTTCATATCACCGTCACTTGCTCTGAGGACAATCAGAGCAGTTCATTCCAAAAGAATGTTTGCGGTCACTGTGAGAAGTCCATTAACCCCAGTTTTCTACAGGAAGTGATCATAGCGATATAAATAGAAACGTGTTGTGTTTTGTTGCAGGTTTGGGAATGACGTTCAGCATTTTAAAGTGCTCCGTGACGGGGCGGGGAAGTACTTCCTGTGGGTAGTGAAGTTTAACTCTCTCAATGAACTGGTGGACTATCACCGCACCACCTCAGTTTCCCGAAACCAGCAGATCTTCCTGCGGGAAATCGAGCAGGTGCCGCAGGTCTGTATGAATTGTCAGACGTAGCCCGTGGATCTTTGACGTATAAAGATTATCACTCAGTTAAAGGAACACTCTACATTTTTGACTTTCATCATCGAACCTGGAGATATTAGGTAGTGTTTACTGTTGAATCTCTTAAGCCAATTTCCAGTGTTGGAACTCTTAGCGTAGATCATCGATTTCAATCAGACCAGTAGCATTTTAGTGGTAATCAAACAGTATTTTTTTCAAGCTCATTTTCAATATCTCATTACCACTAGGGGGCACTGTGCTAAAACTGTGCAGGCTGCATCAGTGTACAGTTATCGTAATGTACAGCAAGTTTTGTCAAAACACAGAGGCTTTACAGAGATATAGCTTAACGCCAATATTGACAAGCGTTACGTTATTGTTGTTTGCTAGTCATTCAGAAACAACAAATGAAAGTTTGTTTGACTTTTACACACAACACAATTGTCCACCACGCAAACTACGAGCAAGAATAAAGAGCTGTCTATGGACATCAGGGACAAAACTAAAAACCTGTGTAATCCTGAGATTCGAAAATGGAAAGTTGAGCTTTGGGTCCTCTTGGTCAAAATGATGACCTGGAACAAATAAAATGGGTAGGGTGAGTTTAAAATGTATTTTTTTTCTGTTAATTTTATTAATGTTGGAAATTGGATAACATGACCCTTTCATATTGGCCTGGAATGAGAAGAAATGTGGTTTTTATATAATGTAGCTTTCAGGCTACACTGACTAGTGGTGCTGCTGGAGAGTTTGAGTTGTCCGAACTGGGTTAGGGGACTAATAAAATCAAGTTGTAACAGTGTACCAAGTTGTATGAGTTTCCCATTGGTGGTTCATAGGGCTGCCATTGACTTGAAGAGTGGAAGAATTTGAATAATGGATAATTATTAAATTCTGGTCAAACCTTTGCAGAAGTGTTTTTAAACACTGTGTCTTTGTCTTTCTCCAGCATCCAACATACGTCCAGGCTCTATTTGACTTTGACCCTCAGGAGGACGGTGAGCTAGGCTTCAGACGTGGGGATTTCATTCAGGTCATAGAAAACTCGGATCCAAACTGGTGGAAGGGCGCCTGTCATGGGCAGACGGGCATGTTTCCGCGCAACTACGTCACGCCGGTCACCCGGAACATGTAGAGGAGAAATAAAAACCAAGCCAATAGTCAATCGATTGTAATTAACAGCCCCTCGCATTCAAAACAATCAGATGACCCTACATCCTGAGCGTCCTGCGAACCCAGAGAAAGAAAGAAAGAAGGTGGCGGGACGATCCCCTGGGCGACACTCTTATTCCTGAGAAGAACCGTGATGATTTCATGAACGCTTGCAGATCTCTCCGAGCTGCTCTGCTCGAGGAACGGCAGAATCTTAGCATACGTTCAACACCTCTGTAGATTCCTCCTGCTGCTGCTTTCGGCTTTTTCTAGTCTGCCACTAGATCCTTTTTGGTTGGTTTCCATTTAGTTTTGCTTGCATGTTTAGATCTCTTCGGAATAGTACATTCTGACGCTGTTTTTAAAAAGGAAAAAACACATTAAAAATGTATAAGGATACAAAGAACGCAAACGTGTACATTTGGGCCGCGGAAAAAAATATAGAGAGAATCCATTTTTTAAGAATATATATATATTATATATTTGTATGTGTCTGTTTTACCTTTACCTTTCTTTCTGTTTTTTTTTTTTCGATTGTAAATTATGTTCGTTTGGGGGGAGGGGCTGAAGCGGAAGTAGCTTTTTTTATTTTATTTTTTTATGAGCATCTGAGATATAACGCCATAGTATTTAACACAGTTGTACTTCACTCTGTACCTTTGAACCAATAGGAGTGTGTTTTCCGGGAATGACCTAATGTGAAAATCCACCGTCACCGTTTTTAGGCCAACGTATTTATTGTAGCCATGTCGAGTTGTGAATGTAGCTGCTTGCCACGAGAGGCACAAGATCGGAGAGCTGAACGCTGTTCGCTCGCTTCATTTGTAGCTGAACAACTTCTTCAATGGATTCGATGTCAAAAAAGCTGGCAGATGCCGGTTAAGCCAGTAAGAAGTATGAAACCAGAGTTAGCCATCACATCAAACAATGCATGTTTTTTCTCTTGTCTTTTCAGTGTTGTGTATTTTTTTCTCCTGTTAAAAACGTTTTGTTTTGTGTTGTTCTTTTTTTTTTTTGCTCTCTCTGGATTAGTGCCTTTTCTCTGGTGTGACGGTGTCTCCATCGGCCTTCATCACTGCTGAAAATAGCTTCCTCCTCTAAACACAGTCACCCCTATTTAAATGTCTTGCCATTAAACTTTTCGTTTTGCCTTTTTTCCTTGTTTCTTTTGAATAAATAAAAAGAAAATTGAGAAAAAAAGTGAAATCATTCCCCTGTAAGTTGTTTTTTTAATCAACTCAGTTTGTTTGTTTCGAGGTGTTTCTTCACAAGGTTCGTTTTGGGTCATTATCATTCTGGAAGACCAAATGTTTTCTTGCAGGTTGTCTTTCAAAAATTATTTGTACATGTTTCCTTGAACCTGGGTAAGATTCCTGACACCATAAACATCCCCAGAGAATTACACATTTCCAGTAAGCGTCAGTTTTCCACAGGCTTGAAGTTGTCTTTTCCTCAGAGGAGAAATCTTTCACAAATGCTTCTTAACATTAACAATTTTTTTTCTATCAGATTCAAACTAACCTCCTTTATCTTTGCCAAGATCATGTGCATGTTATGGAATGATACTAATCATCTGCTTAAAGCTAAATAAAAAAAACTCTGAGCCATGCAATTTATGTTAAAATAGCAAGTTGTTGGTTTTGTTCTAAATCTGACTAAATAATTTAGGGCTAATTACATTCATAAGTATTCATGAAAGTATTGGACTGTGGTTGAAGAATTTGCAACATTTCATGTTGTACCCCCAAATTCTTCAGAGTCTATTAAAAGTAAAATATACAAATCATATCTAATCAAGACAAAGACTCGGGTACCTTAAAATAACCTTTATCTGCAGCACCACTGACTCTTGCCAAATATAAAGGTCATTTATTGTAAGTTGAAAATTGCATATCTTCACACTTGGTTGAATCCTCTCACTTCCCACTGAGGGTGACATCACGTCATCTGGTTCACATTATGGGGTCACCACATTGTGCCCTTCTGTTATTGATTTTTTTATTTTTTTTATTTCTGGCTATAAATGTTGGCCTATTTGGGCTTATCCTTTAGGTTTTGGTTTTTCTGAAAATATTGGCTGTGTTTTTACTGAATAAGAGGTCTTTTTTACTGAGACTTTAACACACACACACACACACACATTATATATATATATATATATATATATATATATATATATATATATATATATATATATATATATGTATGTATATATATGTGTGTGTGTTGTATATATA